>APFE031552400.1:7621-28070 GCA_000404065.3 Pinus taeda | reverse complement strand
ATTCGAAAAATTCGTCCACTTTCGGGAGCCAAGTTCCATGTCTCGGACTTAATAAATTTGTAGGATCATTAAACTTGTCCCACTTGCCCACTTTGACCATAACTTTGACTAACCCTATCTTCTTCATATGAACTCGAATTGGTGATCTAGGTTCGGGTGTGACGAAGGACCCTTCCAAGACCTTTTACTTTCGTGATGTGTTAAATTGCATTTTAAAAGAACATTAATGAATACATCTGCATGTGGAAAAGAAAAGGAAAATAACGATCATCAACACATGAAAACATAAGCGTTGAGAACGAAATTCGTCCAGAAGGGACTACGTCTCCGGGCCCCGGTGTCAAGATGGTGTAGCCCACTACATTAAGTGCTGTCAATAATGATGATGTACACAAGAGATGATGCCACGATCATACAAGGAAAAATGCCCTCACGCAGGAGTGGCTCTAAGAGATGTTCCACTACTAGAATTCTCAATCAAAAGACTCCTATCAGTATGACACAAAAACATGCATGATGAGCATCCTGCCAACATGGCATAAAAGGGATCTCAATGCAAAACATGCATGACAACAACAAGAGAATCCCAACAACGTACAACAAATGGATTTCAAAACATAACATGATGAATTATTACAACAAGTACATCACATAAAAGATTCTGCATCCAATCAAGCAAGGAATCATGACAACATGTAATAAACAAGATCTTGCATCAACATCAATCAAGGATCTGTGCAACATAGTGCATAAAGAAGAAGTACCTAAACACCTCATATACCTCACAACCAACGACCATCTGAAGAAGTGGATGTCACACTACTGAAGCTGTTCGGACCATCGATCTCAAGGCATCGATCATATGACAAAAGACTGCTCGCACATGAATGTGGACATCTGCACTGACACTTAGAAAAGTGACTAGAAGAAGAAACGAGAGAATGAAAAATCTAAGTGTACCATCAGATTTGTGGCATCGATTAGTGCTAAATCGACTGTCCAAAATCTGAATTATGAGAAGTTGAGAATTTTGGGCTCAAGGAATCTTTTAGATTCCCCCGGGATTCCTCAAAGATTCTGTTCCATGGATGGATTGGAAATCTGCAACTTAGATGATGAATATGATCTCACCATTGCGATCCCTGTGGAAAACAATGAAAAGCAAGTATAAACTTGATTATATTCTGACATGGCAAAATTTTACCTCCTTGGGAAAATTTCAACGCTCATGGTTGCGCTCCATGTTTTTTTGCTGAAAATCATGGTTCCATGTGCATTCTGAAAATGACCAAAAAATGCAGAACTCAAATGGAGAAACATACAACGTCGTTGCACTCGTGGCGACAAAAGGTGTAGAATCCATATAAAATTTGTCAAAATCTGACAAAGTGAAGATTTTGCCCTCCTGTAAAATTCTTGGTTCCTGCATTAAAAAATTAATTAATCCGCCTCGAAATCTATGCCCTCCTTCTGCCTCTTTGAACTGTCTACATGGTAAAAAAATACTGAGTTTATATCAAAAAACCTTTGGCGGATTTGCCAAGGTGACTGTTATGGTACATTAGTAAAAGTTGGAAGGTTTTTGAGGAGGGGTTGGGGGATCAAATCCCGCCCCTCCCGAAATAACACTCAATAGTTTATTGTTTTTAATTATGGGCAAATAACCATTGGTGCATGTAATATTTGGTTTGCCTTTGGATCGAGGCCGCTTGCTTGGGGGCCGACCACATGGGCCGGGTGGGTTCAACCCCTGCCGGTCCCTTAATTACGCTGTCGATGCTGTTTAATATCGACGATCGGTGCTTTGTTATAAAGGTTGACGCATTTCAAAGATTAGCGATCAACGCTTTAATATAGTGCTGCCATTGTATGTATCGGTGTGAATTAAGGGGTTGGGGCGATGGGGTGTTGGCCGGGTCCACCGCCGGTGGCTCGCCCACCCCGTAACGATTGGTTTAATATATCTATATAATATATATAATATATATATATATATATATATATATATATATATATATATATATATATTATATATATATATATATATATGCGACGGTTGGAGGGTTTGCGGGGGTTATGACCGCCGAACCGAAAATATATATATTAAATGGTTGCAATTAGGCTGGCAGGGGTTATGGTCATCGGCCTTATAATACATATGTTTGATAGTATGTGATGGAGGGTAGGGGCGATTAGGTCGGCGGGGAGTTATGGCCCGTCGGCCTTATAATAACAATTTTGTTATGAAATTTTGGGGTGGTGGGGAGTGGTGTCATGCTACCTCATAATAATTATTTTCTTTGATTTTTATAAAGAAGAGGTGTTTTTAAAATATTTAGAAAATAAGGGTCATTGGGCAAATTAACGAGGCAAAAATTTCGACCGATTTCGGGAGCTAAGTTTATGCCTCGGGGTCGGTCAAATTGTAGGACACTTAAACCTGGCCACAGCCCAACTTTGACTGACCCATTCTCCCTCATTCGAGCTCGGTTTTGATGAACCGTTTGCACCTCCGCAATCAGGACGATGAGATCTATGCTCTGGTCCTGGTTCAAGCATAATCCAAACACTTTGATTTTCGAGCATTCATAACTCCTCTTTGTCTTGTGCGTCTCTCTGGAGCCTCCTTGATCAATCCTCCCCACTGAGGAGCTTTTGGTCCTCCAAAAGCATGAAAAATAATCTACAACTTTCTTTGTACCATGTTTGCATCACAAGCGTCCTGAAAAGGTCTCGCTTCCATCTCCTTCACCTTTGTTCTTCGGAGCCTTAAGCGACGAGCCGACACCTTCTACCTCTGCAACCTGTAGTACATTGTTTCGCAAATTACATGCTTGATTGACATGACCAACTGATGACCCAAACGTCCCACACTTGCAACGAGTTTATAACACATACTCGGTGGTCAAGTTTACAACAAGATGGACGCAATACCCCAGCTATGACAACAAGACCAACCTGTCATTGTTGCTTCAACAAGTGATGGAAAACTCATCATCACTGCAACACATGACTTACATACACAAGGCCAGACACTATTGTTTTGACAAGTGATGGAAACATAACATCACTTTCAGAGTTTAAAATACGACTCAAAACATGACCAGACATCATTGTTGCTGACCAAGTGATGGGAACACATCATCACTTTTACATTTTAAAATACAACAAATGATTTACAAAAGAATGACCATGAAACGACAACATGTCTAGAAACCATTTTTCACTTATCAATGTGAATGGGTCACCTCCTTGAGGTGTTTTTGCTGGTCGAACAACTGCTCTTCCTGGTTCACGCACCGACGCTTTGTCTTTAAGGCGTTGCTCTGGATGGAGCCTCCAACAAGTGGCTCTTTGATGGCCATTTCTGTCGTAATGACTGCAGTAGGTTTTCTTCCTCCATATCTTCATAACCTGCTGTTGCGAGGGTTTTTCACACCTCATACTTTTGAGTGCTGCCATCCTTTTCCAACACTTAGAAAAGGTATGGTTATGGAATCCACAAAAAGTACATGTTTTTTTATGCCATGTTTTACATTCATTATTAACAACATGATCATAATCGAAATGAACATTTGAAGATCGAAAGTGGTTATATCTTCCCTTGCTATTTTTGATGTCAGTATGGCGATGAGAGCTTGCCTCAGCTCTCTACCTGCAATGGGCACTGTCATGGGTTGATGGGGATGTGTTCCCATCATTCTCTTTCCTCGACAATTTCATCGATGTCTCGAACGACTCTGACACCTTCGAACACTCTCCTTTAGTGTATCTCGAGCCTGCAAATCGATGTTCGTGCACAACCTCCAAAGGTTGAGTCATGCCTTGGTTATTAACACCAAGTTCTTCTTTCTCCTCGTGCCTCATCCTTATAAGGAGCCTCATGTTTGTCCTTGTAATTGGGATCTCCAAATCTCCAATAGACATCATACTATGAGAAGATGAAACGGAAAGGAAATCAACATCTTTTACCTCCTCTTTTGATTTGGAAAGAACTGATGAGGGCTGCTCATCATTTGTTGTTGGTGGTTCGCTAACTGTCGTGGCGCATTCCCCAACTTCCTTTCTGACATACTGAAGTCCTACCTGACGGGGTAATTCCTCTACTTTGATGGGATTGACAATGCCTTGGCCATTAACGCCCAAGCCTTTTACTTCATACCCCATTCTCTTCAACAGTTTGGAGCCAATTCCTGTGGTATGCTTTTCAAAAACAGTGAAATCATCATTAGGAAACATACATGAAGATGGAGAACTACTTTTTACCTTACATGGGTCTCGTTGCAGCTTTTCCAACACCTCGTCCTTTGCTTGCAGCTGTCGTAGCAAACTTTGTTTCTCCTCTTTCTCTTCATGTAGATGCATCTTCAATTCATCATTCTCTATTTGAAGATTATGTTTGTTTTGCTTCAGTTCTTCCATGGCCTCTTCCGTGGCTTGCAACTGAAGCTGCAATCGTTCCTTTTCCTCTGTCTCTTTCTGTAGAGTTTCATACATGATTTCCACTCTTTTGGAAATGTTAAGCATGGTCTCGTACATCATTCTTTCATCCTTTGTCGCTGCACATTCCACTGTTCACGCTGCAATTCACATACACGCAAAGACCACTCTGATACCACTTGATCTAGGTCCGGGTGTGACGAAGGACCCTTCCAAGAACTTTTACTTTTGTGATGTGTTAAATTTCATTTTAAAAGAACATTAATGAATACATCGACATGTGGAAAAGAAGAGGAACATAACAATCATCAACCCATGAAAACATAAGCATTGATAACGGAGTTCGTCAAGGAGGGACTACGTTTCCGAGCCCCAGTGTCAAGATGGTGTAGGCCGTTGCATTAAGTGCTGTCAATAATGATGATGTACACAAGAGATGATGTCACATTCATACAAGGAAAAATGCCCTCACGCAGGAGTAGCTCTAAGAGATGTTCCACTACTGGAATTCTCAATCAAAAGACTCCTATCAGTATGACACAAAAACATGCATGATGAGCATCCCACCAACATGGCATAAAAGGGATCTCAATGCAAAACATGCATGACGACAACAAGATAATCCCAACAACATACAACAAAGGGATCTCAAAACATAACATGATGAGTTATGATAGCAAGTACATCACATAAAAGATTCTGCATCAAATCAAGCAAGGAATCATGACAACATGTAATAAACAATATCTTGCATAAACATCAATCAAGGATCTGTTCAACGTATGCGTAAAGAAGGAGTACCTGAACACCTCATATACCTCACAACCAAGGGCCATATGATGAAGTGGGTGTCACACTGCTGAAGCTGTTCGGACCATCGATCGTATGACAAAAGACTGCTCGCACATGAATGTCGACATCTGCACTGGCACTTAGAAAAGTGACTAGAAGAAGAAATGAGAGAATGACAAATCTGAGTGTACATCAAATTTGTGGCGTCGAGTAGTGCTGAATCGACGATTACATATAATAGTTTGAGTTTTGGTGTTACATTGTTTGACTCTGGCAGTTGCGGTTTTGACATGCAATGTATAACGGTTATATGTGGTATATAGTTGGTGGGCAAGGTTTGCTCCACGCGGCCCCTTCCCAACCCTTTTGAAATATACTAACTGTAATGCGGGGGTGGCATCCTGCCCCCCTTTATATATACTCCGGCAGTAGTGGTTTTGACGTGCAACGTATAACAGTTATATGTGGTATATAGTTGGTGGGTAGGGTATGCTCCACGCGGTCTTGTCCCAACCCTACGGTTATATGTGGTATATAGTTGGTGGGTAGGGTTGGCTCCACGCGGTCCTATCCCAACCCTTTTGACATATAATAACCATAATGCGGGGGTGGCATCTCGCCCCCCTTTATATATATAATATATATATTATATATATATATATATATATATATATATATATATATATAGTCAATTTGACCAAACTAAGGGTCATTAGACAAATTAAGTATTCGAAAAATTTGCCCGCTTTCGGGAGCCAAGTTCCATGTCCCAGACTTAGTCAATTTGTAGGATCATTAAACTTGTCCCACTTGCCCACTTTGACCACAACTTTGACCAACCATATCTTCTTCATATGAACTCGAATTGGAGTGTTGTTCGCACGTTGGAATCAGGGAGACAAGCACTTTGATCTGGTCCTAGTTCGAGAGAAATATGACCAATTTGAATTTTGACATATTCTAAGTATTCTTTGATTTCTGCGGCATCTCTAGAGCCACCTGGATCACTTTAGAGCCCTGGAAGGCTTGGGTAGAGACCAATATAATGATGGTTTTGTGATGTCTGACTGTGAGGCGGAATCATTGTTTCATGGGTTGAGGTGGTTTGGCCTCTAGAAGCCCTGAATGGTTTTGATTGATGTGTTTTATCAGATCCCACATCCATGCCTGGAATATGGCATGGGGGTGACTGGCTGACGAGATATTTGGCTCAGCCATGTCTATGGTGGGGTGGTTCGTGGAACTCCCACAACTAGTTGGCCTTTGTATAATTAATATGAGGTCATTTATCCTTGTTATTTCATGAGTATTATAGTTTTTTATACGAGGATTATATGGTTGTTGTTTCCTTGGCATTTCTGTTGTTATTATGTTGGTTATGCACATGTATTATGATGGTGGCTATGTATGGGTCTCATCATGTTTTTACTTGTAAATGAATGAACAATGTATCTATGGCCTAATGGATGAAATGACAACTAATGTGTTGAGGAATCAATTCGTCTTAGCATTTCTCAGATGAGTATGAGACCCCTATGCTCAGATCTGTTGTTTAAAATTGTAAAATACATATTTGTGACATGTTTGACGAAATTCCTACCATGGTTAGTTGGGGACCAGTCAAGTCCTTATTCAAGTATTTGCATTTGTATCATTGTTTTGTTGTTATCTTTTAGTTTTGAAAGTGTCATTTAGTTCTGGGTAGTGACATGGGCTATGGGCTTGAAAAAGTGGCTTAAGTCCTGGAGACGCAGGCACAACACTAGGGACAAAAGTCCCTAGACGCATGCATACCCATGCTATGGGAGTGTCTGGAACCTCCTGGACACATGCTTACCCATATTAAGGGAGTGTCCAGGGTTTTAATGGTCTAAAACTTTAGTTTGTCTCAGGGGTTGGTTACCTGAGTGGTTGGGATGGATCTTGGGAGTTCTGTTGCTGATGTGGAAAGTTTATGTGATGTGTTCCACCAGTTCCACTTCCTTAATTGAAACATAGAAAGTCTAATAATATCATAGTAACTTATCATCATATGTTTACCCCGGTTGGCCGATTATTGTGTAGATGTGGGAGGAGGGTGTTATAGTTAAATTCAGTTAAATTAGTTCCATCTGATGGAGGAATTAGTGGGAGATCCAGTAGTGGGGTGTAACCAACACTGATCAACCAGTAAACTGAAGACTCTCTCATAATTAACTCATGCATGTCAAACCAGAGAAAGACCCAGTTGAGATTGAAGTTCAAGGATAGTGTACTATCAGTGGTATAATCATCTGAATTGTACAGGTGTTCCATGCAATGAGAGGAAGGCCTATCAGGATTGTGAAATTCATATTTGTGGAATTTCCCAATTAAATATGGGCTAATTCCCAAGGAACATCGCAAGGAAATAGGATTTGGTAGGCAACAAAATTGGCTAAGTATTAGCTTGAGTTGGTTTGTGAAGTAGTGAGATAGATAGAGATATTGCAGAGGTTGCTTATGCTTGAGCAAAGCATTGTAATATTCTCATATTTTCTGATTAATGCAATATATAGATAGCAGGGGTTTTTAGTTGTGGATTTCCCCATAAAATTATTGTGTTATGTGTGATTGAATTCTTTCTCTTTTATGCTTCATGATTTCATCGATTGTTTATTGTTTCTGTCGATGAGTATAGTAGATTCAAGTCAATTGTTTTAGCATATTACAATATGTATTTTGAATCTACAAGGAATTTCTACATGGTATAAGAGTTGAAATCACAATAGAAGAAGAGAATACGAGTTTGTCTTTTGCAGGAGAAATCAAATTTGTAGTATCATAGCAAGCAGGATGTTGTTCTACGGATTGAGACTTGAATATGCCCTTGATGGTAGTTCAAACTATATTGCTTGGAAGGATAGGATGGAGGTAGTGTTGGAAGACAATGGCCTTAAGGAATTCATAGACAAAGATATTCCTAAGCCGGTTGATGCTCAGGATCTGGTAGAGTGGATAAAGTGTGTGGCAAAGGCGAGAAGGATTATCCTAGAAGGAGTTCAAGATCATACTGTCTTGAACCTCAATGGTAAGGAAACTCCATTTACAATGTGAAACGCCTTGACAAACCTATTTCAAAACAGTAGTGACCATGGGAAGTTGGCACTGAAGGAAAAGCTCAGAAAAATCAAGATGGAGAAGGGCGACACAATACCGAAATACTTTACCAAGTTCACCCATTGGTGGGATGAGCTTGGAAGTGTTAGTGTTATAGTTGTTAAAGACGATATGATGAACCTATAACTTCTAGGACTTCCCAAGAGTTGGGACAGCTACCAGAACTCAATTAATGGTAGGGAGAAGCTAATGAAGTGGGAGCAATTGTGGTTTGAATTGGTGCAAAGAAGAGATTTTGTGGAACACTAGAGATGGATACTCATCCAAGCATGATAATGAGGATAATTGTGCCTTAGATGGAAAGGAAAAGAAAGGGAAAGGGAAGGAATCCCATCCCAAATCAGATTCCAGTCATCGCGGCAAGAAGAAGGACATGTCAAAGATTAAATGTTTTCACTGTCACGAGTTGGGACATTATGCCACAAAGTGTACGCGCAAGAAGGCCGGTAAGAATCCTTCAGGAGGAGTGGTAGGTGAAGCTCTTGCTTCACAATTCGAGCTGGATTTCACCCTCATCGCTTGCATGGTGACATCATTGATGGGTAGTGTGTGGTACCTGGATAGTGGAGTCTCATTCCATATGACCAACAACAAAGATTTATTCAGTGACTTGGAGGAGAAGGACCTCCAGAAACACATAGAGATGGGAGATGATGGGAGGTATAGTGCGAACGCCATCGGTATTTTTACCTTTTAGAGGGATTTTAGTTCTCCTCTCACATTAAAAGATGTCATGTATGTTCTAGGTTTGGAGAAGAATTTGGTTTTAGTTTCCATGTTGTATTACCATGGCTACGATGTGATATTTAGCAAGGGAAAGGCTTTCCTTTGTCATGGCCTCAAGACAGGTGAAGTGGATCGGGGTTCGGGTGAAGAGCCTCTACAAACTGGATGTAGAAGACTGTGTTGATTTGAGCACAAAAGAAGAGAAGGTGCAGAGCTGAGACATCGGTGAGTTGTGGCATAGAAGATTGGGTCACTTGTTGCATCATGGAGCTTTGAAGATCATGCAACAAATTTCTATAAGACTTCCCAATGGTACACTAGAGCAGAAAGACACATGCAAAGGGTGTACATTGGGGAAGTACACCAATGCTTCCTTTCATGATAAACACAGTTGAGCGCAAGTGATCCTTGATAGAGTTCACTCCGTTGTGTGTGGACCATTCTTGACAACATCCACGACCAAGCACAAGTATTATGTAATATTTGTTGATGATTTTTCTCGTAAGTTTTATATTTTCTTCATGAAGAAGAAAGATCAGACGTTCGCTAAATTTTGTGAATTTAGAAAACTTCCTGAGAAAGATATTGGCAAGAAAGTTAAATCTCTTAGAAGCTATAAAGGTGGAGAATATGTGTCAAATGAATTCAAGAAATTATGTGCTTCAGAAGGCATTCGACGGTAGTTAATATCACCTCTTAACCCACAACATAATGGGTGGTACAAAGGAAGAAAAAAGTAGTGTGGGAGTGACATGGGCGATGTTACATGATCAGGGCCTACTGTTGCACTTGTGGGTTAAAGCACACAACACAATTTTTTATTTGCAGAACACAAGCCCTCATCAAATTCTCAGGATGAGTACACTAGAATAATATTTTTCAAGTAAGAAACTAGATGTGGCACACTTTAGTATATTTGGTTCATCATTCTACAATCATGTTATCAATGATCCATGGAACAATCTAGAGCCAACCGCCGAGTTGGGAATATTTATGCGGTACACTGATACACCTCACAACTATCGGGTGTACCTGCCATCCAACAAGATGACATTAGTTCGTAGAGATGTGAAGTTTGATGAAGAAAAGGCCATGAGATGTTCCCATGAGAGGGAGATTTAGTTACATGCAGATGAGGATATTTTAACTCCAAAGGAAGAACCTCGGGATGATGTGGAGAAGCCACATGTAGAGGAGCAGAAAGTGGAATCACCCACTCATGCAAAGACTTCCATAGCTGGGAGGAAGCACACCATAGAGGCTGATAGATTTATGCATTATTCTAGAGAGAATGTCGGAGCACCCACATCCTAGCACGGGCATAGGAGGTCACTAGATCGATACAATGGCTACATGGCTTTGATGAGCGAGAGTGTAGAGGTTGAGCCATCCTCATTCGAGGAAGCAGTGCATCAACCAGTATGGGTTGATTCCATGGTTGAGGAGTATGACTCCATTATCAGAAATATTGTTTGGGAAGTGGTGCCAAGACCAGCAGACAATTCAGTGGTGAGTTCTAGATGGATTTACAAAGCAAATCAAGTAGCAAATGGGAGTGTGGAGAAACACAAGGCCAAATTTGTGGCCGGTGGCTTCTCTCAGGTGGAGGGAATTAATTATGATGAGACCTCTGCTCCAGTAGCAAGGTACTCTTCAATCAGATCTATTCTAGCACTGTCAGCACAGATGGGATGGAAGATACACCAGATGGATGTGAAGACTACATTCCTCAATGGTATGATTGAGGAAGAGGTGTATATTAAGAAATCAGAAGGATTTGAGACCTTTAACAGAGATTCACATGTGTGTAGACTCAAGCGAGCATTATATGGACTAAGACAAGAACCATGTGCCTAGTACACCAAGAGTGATAGCTATTTCACTAGGTTGGGCTTCACTAAAAGTGAAGCAGATGCGAACCTTTACCATGTTGTGGTTGAAGGTAAATTGTTGATTAAAATATTATATGTCGATGATTCAATTCTAACATGTGATGAGAAGCTGATAAAATCTTGCCAAAAGGATCTTGCAAGATAATTTGAGATGAAGGACCTCAGGCTCATGCATTACTTTCTTAGTATGGAAGTATGGCAAGGAGATGAGTAACTGTTTATCTCTCAGGGAAAGTATGACAACGAGATACTGAAGAAGTTCCACATGGAGAGAAGCAAACCCATGGAGACTCCTCTAGCACGTAATTTGTGGAAGGAGGATGCTACTTTAGGTGAAGTAGAGGAGGCTAATATTTATAGACAACTTGTGGGTTCACTTATGTATTTGGTGAACACACGATCGAAAATGTGTTTTGTAGTTAACCAGATTAGTCAAGCCATGGTTAAGCCAACCAAACTTTATTGGAAGACAACTAAACATGTGTTGAGATACCTCAGAGACACCACTCAGTTTGGTCTTTGGTACAAACAGATAGAGGGAATGAAGCTTCAAGGCTTCACAAATGTAGATTGGGCAAGGAGTCCATCCGATAGGAAGAGCACATCAGGGGGAATCTTTAGTATTGGGTTAGTAGAAGTTTCTTGGTACAACAGGAAGTAGAGATTAGTTGCACTCAATTCAACAGAAGCATAGTACATGGTTTTTAGTCAAGCATCTTGTGAGATTATCTGGATTAGGAAGATCCTTGTTGGGTTCTTTGGTTAGCATATGGATCCTACAATGATTTACTGTGACAAACATAGTTGTATCAAACTCTCTAAGAAGCCAATGTTTCATGATCGTTCGAAGCATATTGACATACGATATCACCATCTACAAAATTGTGTGCAAAGGAGAATCATGTTGCTCGAGTACATTCCTACAGAGGAGCATGATCTAGATATTTTGATAAAGGCATTGTCAATATGCAAATTAGAGTTTCACAGAGGCATGATCGGGGTAGCAGATAACCCCTTTCTTGTTGAGAGGGAGTGTTGAAAAATGCAACAAGAAAATCCTAATTTAATTTTGTGCTTGAATTAAATTAGGAATTAAAATGTAATTCCAATTCTCATAGCAACTTGTAATAGTTAACTAAGCTAATTTGAATTAGTAAGCTCAGTTAATTCGATCTTGGAGTCTAGCTAGAGTCATGTAGAGTGTATCCTACTTTTTAGGAGCCTTGGTTGAGTTTATTTTGAGTTGTAATTATTTAATTTAGTTTAACTGAGTTAAATTCAGTTAAACTAGTTCCAACTGATGGAGGAATTAGTGGGAGATCCAGTAGTGGGGTGTAACCAGCACTGACCAACCAGTAAATTGAAGGCTCACTCATAATTAACTCATGCATGTCAGATCAGAGAAATACCTAGTTGAGATTGGAGTTTAGAGACAGTGTACTATCAGTTGTATAAGCATCTAAATTGTACATGTGGTGTATGCAATTAGAGGAAGGCCTATGAGGATCTTGCAATTCATATTTATGGAATTTCCCAATGAAATATGGGCTAATTCCCAAGGGAACAAAGCAAGGAAATAGGAGCTTGGTAAGAAGCAAAATTGACTAAGTATTGGCTTGAATTGGTTTGTGAAGCAGTGAGATAGATATAGTGTAGAGGTTGCTCGAGCTTGAGCAAATCATTGTAATCTTCTCATATTTTCTTATTAATGCAATATATAGATAGCAGGGGTTTTTAGTTGTGGTTTTCCCCAAAAAATTATTGTGTTATGTGTGATTGAATTGTTTCTCTTTTATGCTTCATGATTTCATTTATCGTTTATTGTTTTCACTGATGAGTAGAGTAGATTCAAGTCAATTGTTTTAGCATATTACAATCTACAGTTTGAATCTACAAGGAGTTTCTACAAATATTGTGATTATCTATCAAAATTCATGACATGGTTATAATTGTATCTAATATGATTATTATTTTAGCACATTGATGGACTTTTCAACCATATAGTATGTTATTCATGGCATTCAAACTAATACGATAGATAATGAGGAAGAAAACATCACTAAGAATTGAATGTAAATGTCTGAAAAATACACCAATCCTACAATAGTTTGGTCAAGCTCATCATAAAGATAATATATATTTTTCCTTTGTTTCACATCAAACTATTTGATGATTACATTTGGGAACAAAAACTCTATTAATCTGGATGAAATTTTCTATGTTCTTGATGAAGTTTATATAAAGCTGCACAAAAGGAACATTTTCAGCATCACAAAACATAAAATTGGGATGACAACAATGAAAAATATGATTATGTTCATGCAATTTATAAAATCATCAAATCCTCACTTTTAGCTCTCCAAAATGATCATTTTCCTTTTATTAATTCCATGCATCTTTACCTATCACATTCTCCCACTTTCTTCTTTGTGTTTTTAGCAACATTGAGATTAGTGTGATGATACTTTGCAAATATTTTAAGAATGCCTTACAACTCTCTTTCCCCCTACCTCATCCCAAGACCAAGGCCAAGGAGACATATCATTTGTAGCATTAATGCTTGAAATAACACTTTTAAAAATGGGTGGGATTCTTCAAAAATCTAAGGAAAAGGCAACATTATGATCAAACTTATGCGTTGGGGATTGTGTTCTAACATCCCACTCTTTCATGCATTTTTACATGGTTTGAGTGATAAAAGTGAAGAATCAATATCCTTAATAAAACAACATACTTGGATATCTTGAAGAGTAAGTTCGTTTAGTTTCATGTTTCTATGGATCTTGGGCAGTTCCAAATCATTAACATCTTAACTTAAATAATAAGCAATGAATACAGCCATGTTAAGTTGTCATGTTCCTAGAGGCTTATAAAGTAAGGAGAGTTTCTTCACTATTTTTTTTATCATTTTTTTAACAATATTTTCATAGAATTATCATCATTCAACTAAACGTTAAGATCTTTTACAATTTCTTCTTTTCTAATGAGATCTAGAATGAACATGATTCCCATGATTAATCAAGATTAAGGTACACTCAAAATATGAACATAAGATGCAATTCTCATGCATCACATGTAAACATAGATTATATGCTCTCTTATTTGAGTGTTTGATTTTGTGATTATGTTCAAAGATTTGTGTTGTCATTTTTAACACTTCAAAATTTCTCCAAAGAAAACATGCCTCAATGGTTATATATTTGTGTGTGTGTGTTTTGAAGATTGTTTTGGCTAGGAGTGGACTACACATTACGAGTCCTAGTTGTGATGTGAGCATCTAAATGCCTGGGCTTGGGAGTACCTGGCTGGGTAATGCAAGGGGAGCCCACGTACAATTTTCCATAGCTCTTCTAATATCAAAGGATAGAGAAGTGGCACTATGAAAGAAATTACAATTTTCAATACTTGCCATGCATTTTGAAATCAATTACAATTTTGTGTTCCTAATTTAATATGAATCATGCATTTTGAAAGCAATCACAATTTTTAACACCTACAATCAACACTTTACATACCAATTCTCTTTCTTGTTGTTGTAGGCAATATTTCATCTTATTTTCTTACAAAATTGAAGGAAATATTTCAGCTTATTTTCTTACCGAATAGCATAAATTTCTGGGATTTTTGGGCTTTTTTTCTTAAGGAATTGAAGACAATGTTTAAGCTTCTTTTCTTACCGAATAGTATAAAATTCTAGGATTTTTTTGGGTTAGAATGTGGTCAAATATTTTTTTATAATATTATGATTATTGTATTTAAATTTTTTTTCATTTAAATATATAAATAAATTTAACACCTGGAAAAACTTAAAACACTTTTATGGTTCTAACCCGTCTTTCCAAAGAACTTTTCTTACACGCCATCTCCCTTGTCAGAACATGAACACAATGGACTATTTCTTTTTCATCTCACAATACAACCATCAAGAACATATGGTGTATAGATCACGTAATGGACACATGAAAATTAATAGGATTCCAACCATGATATTCTAATGAGATTGACGAAGTAACAGGATCTCCCCAATGGGGGTGACCAATCAGAAAGACTTTGTTGGTAAAATGCATGTCCCCATTCTCCAATGAAAATTTTCTCCCCCTCACAATGAACACCATGAAAAGGGTATGTATGGTTGAGTGTGAGGAAAATCTTGGAGAGTGAGCCATCACCTCCACTTGGCGTTTGATGTATAACGTGTTGAATATTTTTGTTAACGCGATGCCTTCGTAGAATAGTTGGGTTATCACATTAAATTCCAATGGGTGAGTGCGAACAAAGTTGGTATGATCAATCGGTCGAGACATTCCTTCTCTTCTCGAGTAGGCATGGGGTGCGAACATTGGAGGGTTTGGATTTGTTCCTAATATATTCTAACAACCGATCATGGGACTTTCATGTTCCTCCCATGATGAAGGTCCTTGGGATGGCGAAACCATGGGTAAAGCAGCCCACCTGAAATTTTTCTGAGGCATTGTGTCAAACAATTTCTTTGTATGATAAAGGAAGTATCAAGACTGTATGCTTATATAACGGTTTGAATGATACCTCAGGATGGAAAGTAGTAATATTTTTCTCAGGGTAGTGAATAACAGTTTCTTTGCATGCAGGTTATATGTTGGAGCTTCGCTTTTTTTATTTCACTGCTATCTTTTCTAGTAGATTCAACTTAGATATTAACTCATATGCTTTAGTTTCATTGTGTTTAAATGCATGAGGGTCAACTTGTATATCTCTGCAAGTCTTTACTATAAATTCATTGTGGGTCACGATGCCTAAAACAAGTTGTTTCTTCATAGTCTATTTTGGGTCATGTCTTAGTTGGACACACTTCAATAAGCATATTTTAGTGTGACAATTTATAGTGGAGCCGGCAGGGTCAAATGTATGTAATCGATGTTTTTTGTTTGTTTCTTGCATAACTCTTCTTCGAGTCTGGTGTTTGAGCTGGTGGTTGTCCTCTCTTCTGTCGACCCTCAATCTATTGAACCCTATGGAATATCATTTAACTATCCAGTTTTGGTTGTAGGATTATGGTATCGTGGGTCTTTCTCTGTCTAGTGTTAATATGGATCTATGCTAGTTCTTAATAATATTATTTATATTTATGAAAATTTTACATCTCTCTATATATAGAAATATTATTATTTTTAGCTTCGAGGTTTAGCTCAGTTGGTTGATTCCCCGTCGTTAAAGCACCTCTACTATTGAGAAGTCATAGGTTCAATTCTCTCAACACTCTCAAGGTTAGGCTCTATGGTTGAGCCGACAAGAAGTGACCCTTTCAGCTAGATCTTCCTGGTACAAACATTTTTGTGAATGTAGCAGTCACTGATCTCCGAGGACTATGAACCACATAGAAAAGAAAAAGGAAAATATTCTTATTTTTAATTTTATTAAATTTTTGTCCCCAATTGTGTGTGCATAGAACCAACGATAGTGAAAAGGTTTACAAGGAAATTGAAGAACAAAATACACCTAGCCATGCAATCAATATTTTGGCACATCGACACTCACCTCAAAATGATACTCACATAGGGAAGCCATGGGATATTGTACTTTGCAGGTCGCCTCACTCGTGAGATCATGATGGAGGCTCATTACGGTTCATTACAGTTACTGGTAAGGAAGGATAGATATGGTATAAGGATGAGCTGGAATCCCTCTGCAAGCCATTTTTTTAATTTCATCAACATCCAACGCTCACCAGACATCCAAGGTTGCAATGAGTTTGGTGGTGGTAATTATCAAGAACAATGCCTCTCATGTTAATTCTCTCTTCTCACAATTGGCCCATTTGTAAGCCTGTTATGGTTGTCTCAGTGATGGAATACATTCATTACAGTGGGATCGACTCTCAAATATCCCCATCCTCCTAAATTCACAAGGTGGTTGTTTTATCTACAATGGCCTCCTAGTATTACAACATTCATTTCACCCTCCAGTTGGCTTCTTTTCTTCATCATCATTTGCAGGTATTAGTCTAGTAGAAAATTCATAAGAATTGGTACAAGCTCATCTCTCTTTGGATGCTTGGGGTTGCCTAGTATGATATCATGACCTTGGCTTGGGATTCTGTATTAAAAAGCATTGTCACACTCCCTTCTAATCACCACGAAGACTAATTATTCATTGAAACACCTTCAAGGATGATAATTCAACCAACATGGTACCATGTTAATCTACTATTCCCCTTGGAGAAGCCTCTTCGAAGCCTACATGTAGTTTTTGGCTTTGTCACATTACCTCTCAGGATGATAGACCATGTTGGGATTATGACAAATTTGTTGTCCTTGATGGAAACCTACTTAATAAAGATACCAACATGATGGTAGCATGATGAGTATACAGGCCAATATAGATGTGACAGAAAGATTGGACAAAGGAATATTAGTTTAGAGACAAAGAAATGATGAAGATGAGGTTTGAAGAAGTATACACAGGTTCTGTGAAGCAAATTCACGTACATACGCAGGTATGGTGAATGAAAGTTGCATATACATAGGGTTTGTGAAGAAAATCCATATGCAGGTATGGTGAAGTAAAGTCATGTATACACATTTTTTTTTAAGAAAAGTCGCATACATGCGTAGGTATGGTGAAGCAAAGTCACATACAGTTTCCGCACTATAGAATTCTCAATACTAGGTCTTTTTTACCATGCATTGACCCATATTAATGAGCGCGACAATGGATATTTGATCCTGTCAAAGAATACCATTGGCATAACTACAGAATCGACCTAAGGTATTGGCTAAGGCATAATCTATATAAGGAGATGGAGATCAAAGTGTTAAGTGTGTATGATTTGGTTTATTCGTGAATTGTTTGATTTGAAATAAGTGAGCACTTGGGAATGCGATGATGGATCAAATCTTACAAATCTGAAATGACCACACATTGAATAATCTGCTTATGGGTTGATAGATTTGTAATGATGATGTTACGATGTGTGTCTTTTGCAATATGTGCCAAGATTTGGGTTTGATTGATGACCTGTTATGCAGTGATAATGTTATTCAGTAGTTACAGATCTATACACATTTTTTCTTTAGAAAGAACGCGTACATACGCAAATCGGCTTTTGGGTAGTCATACGTCTATTATACAACATGGACAGATCTTTATGCGGGTATGCTTCTTGAAAGGCGCATACATATGCAAAACTGTCTTATAAGGGTCATGTACATATGTTAGGGTTTTGATGTATATGATTGATCAGTCTTATTGTGTTTACTGTTGTCTGTCAATGAAGTCTTTCATGATGATCTGTGTTTGACAGTGTTGGTTGAGGTTGAACAAACTATGTTATGAAATATTGAATAATAATCATGTTTCTATGAGATGATTTTTATTTGGTTCAGAGATTTATGACAAGGACAATATGTGTTTTAGTGATTGATTTCAATAGTGCAGTGATTCAGTTTCAAGATTCAATGTTTTAAGATCTGTACGCGGGATATATGAAGAGAAAGCACGTATATATGCGGGTATGTCTCATAAAAGTAGCTTACATATTTTGACATAATATTGACCAGGGTTCGCAGTAATAAGATTTGGTTCTTGTGATGTGTGTAAGAGGTCTAACATTTTGATGAAGAGTATACAATGAATTAAGATGATCTAGCTTCTTTGGCTGTTTGAGATTTGGTAATTGGTTTATTCAATGATTTTGTTATTAAGTTGCTTCAGTGATTTGATATAGTGATTGGTTTCATTTTTTTATTTGATATTGGCCTTAAATGATGGTAGTGGGTCTAGTCTGAAAATTTGATGAAACGTGGCCTACATAATTTATGTTTTGGTTCAGCTGGATCCAGTATGAAAATTATGAAACGTGGTCCACTGAGGTGTTGAGGGTTGGAGCCTTTAGTAAGGTAGGTGAAGCATCATTCCAGTGTGTTGTGGCCACCAACAACCCCCCTCCTTATGAATATTATTGCTAATACTAAATAAGTGGGGACCCTTAGTAAAAATCAAAAAAATCAGTTAGTGTTACATTTTATTTTTTAGATGAAACTTACAACATCATGGAATTAGGAAAATACCTTGAAAAATCTAAAAAACCTAAGTTTCATAATGAAAAAAATTAAATTCACTCAAAGGATATCGCATCGCGCAAAGAATGATAGGATACACCTTCTAATGAGTTAAAATGACAAAAAGCGAGATTGCGACGCAAAACCTCATCGCATCGCATACACTAAAGAAACACTCACATTTAAAAAACTCTAAAAAACACCGATATGCGATATCTCATATCGCGCATCGTAAAAAATCACATGAATTACATAAGGATTATAAAAATCTGCGATATTGCGATACTGCGGCACTGCGACACTGCGATACTGCAAAGTTGCGATGCTGCGATATTGTGATACTGCGACACTGCGATAAAAAACAACACGATGATATTGCGATATTGCGATACTGCGATCTGCGACATCGCAAAGCAAAATCGCGGGACCTCTCCATCGCAGTTGGTTCTGACTCACTATTTGAGAAAAAGTTTCAGCTAAAAGTTGGTCATGTATTTTAATGCGACTTAATGAGTTATTGCCAGTTGTTAATGAAGTAGGGTGTTGTGTTTTTCGAAGAAATAGCTTAGTAAGGTGGCATGTTTTGCATATCTTCGGCATTTAAAAGTTTTCCTGTCATTAGTCTTTTATCATTACTTCCACCTCAATGTAAACTGCAGGAAAGAAGGACGAAGCGTTATACAGGGTACTATGCAGAAAACTATGAGGAGGAAAGACAACGCTCCAATGTACATTTCGAAAGGCACACCTAATTCACTCAAGGAAGAAAAAGAGCCACGGAACTCTTCTGAGGCATCTATCACAGATTTCTCATATACAACCATGGTTGAATGGGTACTGAACGATGCTGATACCAGAAACAGAATGTTTAATCCTCAGGGTCAAGAGCTCACAGAATCACTATTTTTACAAATTTTGAGCTTTATACCGAATGAGAGAAAAAGGCGCAAGAGGAAAAAACCGCATCAGGGAAGCCCTAATCAAGAAACAGAGGTAGTTTCCAATGCGCGATTAGCGCTTAGCGCTAATCGTGCATCGCTAAGAAAAATTGCTCGAAAAGGAAGGGCCCTAGTTACTCAGTCACCTGCAAGCCCCGAAAATTGCAAGAAATCAGCGATAGAAACAGAAGACTGAAGGAAAAGCAGAAGCAGTCCAAGGGTTAACCAAGTTGAAATGGGATTTTTACCAGGTATACATGGTAATGATACATAGTCATTGGAGGATTCTCAAGTATATCAACAATTTTACTGAGAAGATAATGCCAGCTCTTGCCGATTTTGTTTGCTTAACTCAACCAAAGATGGAAGACAGTCAGCCGAATCTACTCAGGAAAATACTGAATGCTTGTGACATTAAGGAGTAGATTTAGAAATAGTTAGATAGTAGATTTAATTTTAGAAATAGTTTTGCTTAGAAAGAGGACGG
>APFE031552398.1:0-21562 GCA_000404065.3 Pinus taeda | reverse complement strand
CACCAGCCCATTACCAGCATCTGGATCCCACACTTTATCAGATGTTCATCACTTGCTCACTCTTGCACACACACTTGCACACACTTGGCCTAATGTTCTTCTCCCTATATAAGTTTAGGCTTCTCTCAATACCATGATCCAAAACCATGTAGAACCAATACCTTGGACCCAATACCTTGGGTCGTCACTTTGGACCAAATACCATGGACCAATACCAAAATACCATGGGCCAAATCAAAACTTAGTTTTCCGACATGTACGCGCCTTTCCTTTTGTGAACCTACGTGTGTACGTATACGTGCCTTTTTCTCTGATTACCCACGTATATACGCACTCTCGTCACGGTCAACCTGCGTATACCTCTCTCTTGACTTGCTGCATTCTGATCTGTCATCTGACTAAGTTGCCATCACCTGTATCAAACCTCTGAGTGAGTTGCCATCAAGGACAACACCTAAATCATAATGCCAACAATGCCATCACATTTGTAGAGAAAATTAGATAGTATCACAGTTTTCTTATCAAATGAAAAAGGACAAGAAGTAAACCATTTAATCTTCACTTTCAAGTTACTGTTACAAATTCATATATGATATGATAATTGATAGTTAGTTTATATTTTATTCTTTCATAAATTATTTTTATTTTATTTTCTAAATAATTAAACAAAACATGAACATACAAAAAAAAACCTAAATCGAACCAAATATTTCAGAAATCTAAAATTAATGTGTCATGTTCATAATATACGACTTAGACAACTGATATTTCTTCCATAGTTAAGCTTATTCCTTTAATGTGCTATATACCATTGTTTAGACAATTGGTATTTCTTCCATGGTTAATCTTATTCCTTTAATTTTCTATATATTATTGCTTAGAGAATTTGTATTTCTTCCATGGTTAAGCTTATTCCTTTAATGTGTTATATATGATTCTTTAATGTGTTATATATCATTGTTTAGACAATTGATATTTCTTCCATGTTTAAGCTTATTCCATTAATGTGCTATATATCATTGTTTAGACAATTGGCATTTCTTCCATGGTTAAGATTATGCCTTTAATGTGCTATAGATCACTCTAGTGCAGGCATGTCAAACAAAAAATTTGTTCTAAATTCTTATATTTGTAAAGATTCAATTATCAAATGTAAAGTACTTCAAGGTTCAAACTTTATATTTTAAATTTCATTAGTTTATTTGATTTCGTTTCTTAGAAATATTTTATAATTAATCACATTCCTACTATTCTATTTACATTCTAAAGAATAGCTTAAATAATTAGAAATTGTTATGTTTTGAAAATTTGTACCTCTAAATTATGATGAAAAGGACAAAAATAAACCATTTAACCATTTAATACTCAACAAGGAAGTTGCTATTACAAATTCATATATAATATGATAATTGAGAGTTGTTTCATATTTTATTATTTCTTAAATAATTTTTATTTTATTTTAATTAATTAAACAAATCAAAAACATACAATTACTTTTGTAACTATTATCTTTACTAAAATAGACATTTTATTTAAATGTATTTCGTTATTTTTAATAAAGAAAATTCATAGATTCCTAAATGTTGAACTAAATATTTCATAAATCTAAAATTAATATGTGTCATGTTGATAAAGTTATTGAAATAGTTTGTGTAAGTACATATATGACTTAGATGTCTCTATGTAACAATTGATATTTCTTCTATGGTTAAGTGTATTCCTTTAATGCATGTTTCCTTTGCAACCTGTGGTGCAATTGTTAGTTTTATATTTTATGATTTTTTCTTTTCAACTACTATTGTCCATGATGTTTGAATGCAAGAACATCAAAGCCAACTTTAATATAAATGTAAAAATTATTTTCATATAAATAAAATAATGTCAATCTTCCAAAAAATTATAACTATTATAACTGGATTAAGATGGTCTTTCTTCAACAACTAACTCTACATCTACTGGTATTGAGCATACTACTTGGAAAACAGCTTCTGCCTATACCAATGAATTTTTTATTATTGAATCCTTCCATGTCCTCCTTCTTAGGTTGTTGGGCAAGCAGCTCGTACCCTCGCTCCAATTTTGGGCAGTGACCCATATGCAAAATGATTTCGATTTCTTTTTTCTTTAGCACCTTTAGACTTACTCTATATATTTAAGACATGGAGGGGTGGGACCAGACAACGTGGGCTTAGTTCGACTTGAACTTGGTGCTTTCTCTGAACCAGTGATTCAATCACTCAATCACTCCTAATTGGTACCCCTCACATGTAATTAGTGTCGTGTGTGGCACCTTGTAATATGTGTCTCAGGTAGTATTTTCCTTGCTTATACATACTAGGGGATCCCATGTTATGGTGTACTAGAAGTCATATTGAATGTGGGTGTATTGTTACTATTGGGTACTGCTGGAGATGCTAGTAAGAATAAGGATGCTAGGTGTTAATGAAGGGTGTGCTCTATTCATAGATGGGTTAGTTGCAACTTATCTCATGGAATATGAATCAATTGTTTCACCTTTATTACAGTATCTTTAGTTGGGGACGTTACTCTCATAATATAGGTTAGTCTTTTGTGGTAGCCTATCCCATAATATGTCTCATTTTTCAGTATTCAATGTATACATAATTATACAAAACTGTGCGTTTAACGAATTCTAGAAAGAGGTGCCATCATAAGTAAGCATCATGCATCGGTTCCAAACCTGACAAGAAATAATTAACAACATCAACTCTTGGCTCTCCACATCTACATCTATGATGTGTTATTTTCCTATGTTTTTATATGCGCATATTTCTTTCATTCTCCCCTTGTATTGGATAGTGGGAATGAGAACCTCCTAAGATTTGATATCGACCTTCTATCGAACTTTGAACTTCCTACCAGATATATCTTTACAAGGAGATCAGAACCCAGATAGAGGGACAAAAAATATGCTTCAAAGCCCCGATCAAAAATGTTTTATTGGTCAAATACGTATCTATGAATATTTTGATATCAGTCGAGGCCCTCCCTGCCATCATACCCTCCCCACGCCAACTCCAAACTCTACAACACCCTCCAATAATATGTCCTCCATTGATTCCAAAATATAAAAGAAGACATCCCAAAAACTAAAAATAATCCATTGGTGGGATTGAATGGAAGAATCCATTGGTGGGATTGAATGGAATTCAAACAAAAATCATATTGGATATTGAACAGAAAGTGGGAAAGGGAGAATGCATGTTACTGGGGACTGCTGTAAAATATGGTGTATGCAGATGAACTGAACACATTTTTTTTTCGTAGGTGACGTTAGACTTGGCCATCTTGAGATATGTTGGTCTGGGAAGATTGGTGAATGTGGAATGGGTAATGCGTATTGAACAGAAAGGCAAGTGGTCACTAGTGCAAGTACAATAGCCACTCTTAATTTTGTAAAACATTCTCTGTTGGGCATCTTCAAAAAATCCTATCTGTAGCACACATAGTTAGTGATCTCATATGGGTGAACTCCAAAGACCACTAGAGTCGTAGCTCTTTCAATTCCCCATAGATAGCGCTTCCAAATGGGGTTTTCCTTCCAAAGCTTTAGAAGCTGGAAATGTGTTGAAAAACTTTAATCGCTAGAAGGAATGAATTCCTTACTGGCCAAGTACCTACAATATGTTCATGGGTTATAATAAATATTAACAAGTTGAACCATTTTACAAATCAAGATTCAGTTGACAGTTAAAGCAGTGGAATCTAATGGTGCAAGAACTTTCAATCGTCTAACATTAGACCTGACGGGGCAAAAGAGCACAAAGTGATAGATGGGGGAGTTCTTCCTAGAGAGAACGCCTTATGGTGTAATTATAATAAAGAGACAAATATATATACCAATATTAACTTTTCATTCTTAGAAGATAAAAAGTGAAATTATTATAATAAATAAATTGTTGTTTTTCAAATAAAATTTTTATTAGATAGAGTAAAATAAACATAGTTCATAGAGAAAAATCACCATGATGATATATGGAATATTTAGGTACAACCAAATTTATTTTTTAAATCAAATCTAACTCTATGAACAATTGGCATTTTATAATACAAGTCAATAATGTAACAATTTTTTTATGGTAAACTAAATTAATGCATTCATGTCAGGTTAGAATAAGGAATAATGTTTGTAATAGTATTTTGTTAAATTGAATTAAATTAATGAAACATAAATATGTGAAAAAAAAACAACAGTATATATGATATCTACATTACGTCTCATTAAACTAGTGAACGATTTCTCTAATAATTGATTTGTTAAGGTAAATTAAAAGTGAAACATAATTAGTAGTAAATGATATAGAGAAACATTGACATGTTATTTCTCAAAATAAAACCTAAGGACATAAATGTATTAGAGTCAGATCACATGCACATTATAACACATATACATTAACACATAGTATTTTATATGGATGACTAGAATGATTTAATTTACAAGGAACTTTATTGACAAATTTTAATGGATAGCAGAATGAGATAGAATTAGGACTAGAAGCCACTTTATGCTTGATAGAAGTGGGACTGAGGAGTACTTTTTGAGCCTTTTTTCTTAAATATTTCCCTGTTCTTTTAGGGTCAATGGGACTACGATATGACAATTGGGTTTAGAGAGCTTGTGGTGATAGGAGGCATTAGAGAATCTATGGTGTTGGGACCTATTTGGACTTGATGGAACCTCATGGGGACTTGGGTTTAGAGAGCTCATGGCACTAGGATGCCTTAGAGAGTCTATGGTGTTGGGACCTAATAGAACCTCATGGAGACTTAGATTTAGAGAGATCGTCAGAAAAGGAGGCGTTGGAGAGTCTATGTTGTTGGGACCTAATGGAACCTCATAGAGACTTGGGTTTAGAGAGCTCCTAGGGAAAGGAGGCATTAGAGAGTTTATGGTGTTGGAACCTGATGGAACCTTATGGAGAATTCAGTTTTGATTGATCTTGGGGAAAGGAAGCATTGGGGAGTCTATTGTATTGGGACCTAATGGAACATCATGGAGAATTGAGTTTAGAGAATTATTGGGGAAACTAGGCATTAGAGATTCTATGGTGTTGGGACCTCATGGAACCTCATGAAGACTTGGGTTTAGATAAATCCTAGGGAAAGAAGGCTTTGGAGAGTCTATGGTGTTGGGACTTGATGGAACCTCATGGAGAATTATTTTAGAGAAATCCTAGGGAAAGGAGGTGTTGGAGATTCGATGGTGTTGGGACTTGATAAAACCTCATGGAGACATGGGTTTAGAGAGCTCTTGAGGAAAGGGAAAATTGGAGAGTCTATAGTGTTGGGACTTGATGAAACCTCATGGAGACCTGGGTTTAGATAGCTCATAGGGAAAGGAGGTATTACAGATTCTATGGTGTTGGCACATAATGGAACCTCATGGATACTTGGGTTTAGAGTGCTCCTAGGGAAAGGATGCATTGGAGAGTTTATGGCATTAAGAGCTGATGGAACCTCATGGAGACTTGGATTTACAGAGATCCTGGGGAAAGAGGCAGTGGAGAACCTATGATATTGAGACCTAATGAAACCTCATGGAGACTTGGGTTTTGTGGAGCTCCTAGGGAAAAGAGGCATTAGAGATTCCTAGGGAAAGGAGGTATAGAGAGCTCCTAGGGAAAGGAGGCATTGGAGAGTCTATGGTGTTGGGACCTAATTGAACCTCATGGGGACGTGGGTTTAGACAATTCCTAGGGAAAGGAGGCATTGGGTAGACTACTTTAAATTTTAAAATTTATTTTGGAAATATTCTTAAATTATAATACTTTGAATTTAAATTTTTATGAATATGCTAATAAATATATGCTTAAGTAATTATATTTATTTATTTACTTTACTTTAATTTTTATGAATATGCTAATAAATTATATGCTTAAGTAATTATATTTATTTATTTACTTTACTTTATTCATGTATTATATTTTGAATATCTCAATTTTATATATGAAACATAAAGAGAGTTTTAGTCATACATTTTAATTTCAACACAAATTTTCAATTATTCATTAATCATAATTTATTATTTACCAAAATTTGGTATTTAAATAACACATATCTAAATATTAGATGTTTTTTATATTCCTATTAGTATGTTTTCCTTATTCACTTTGTTATAAATTTTATAGGAACTTAAAATCATAAGTGAGCTATGTAATTTACAAAATTCTAGTACTCGAAGAGTTTACAAAATTGAATCCATTTATGTATTTAAAAACCACTTTTAAATAACAATAAATCTTATTTTTATCCAAAATTGTAAGCACTAAATTTTAGTAAAAAAGGCGAAAATTAAAATCACCCTTCAAATTATATTTATCATAAGAATTTATCACAATATAGCCTAGTGGATTGATAATTTTAATTCATAAATATACACACCATATTCATATAATGTAAAAAATATATTGGAATTAAAATATGCTTGAATTCAAAATATAATTATTTTATCGATGGATTAGTTGATATTGGAATTAAAATGTGTTTTGAATTTAAAATATATTTATTTTATCTATGGATTAGTTGTAAGGTTCAAATGATAAAGAAAAATATTCTTATGCTAATTTATAAAAGTACTCAATGAAAATAATCTTCATGCCAAAATAATAAATTAATAGTATTTAAAAACTAAGAGAATAAGTTATCATAAATATAATAAATAATAATTAAAAATATATGTAATTATCATTTGCAACATATGTTGACATCGTAAGTATTTCCAATGACACTTGCATATGTGTTTGGATTTTGCACAATTTTGGGCCAAAGCATTTTTCCAAGGCTTATGAGCAATTGTAAGATGCCTTTGAGGGATACATAATATCAAATTGGTAAAGGACCCTCACAGTATCATAAAAGCTCATAGTGTTGCAACCATATTGGCCTTACAGAGACATGTAAGATTCTACTAGATACTCTTCATAGTGTAGGTTGAGAATTTCAACCTCTGCTAATACTTATCTCCTCCGATTAATCTCTTCTTTATCAACTCCCCACAGTTTCATCACAAAAATCACTTTACCTCCTAGCATTTCTTCTCTATAAACTGTGCCAGTATGTGAGCACTCTACAAATGCTCTAGAACATCTTCTATTGTAAAGCTCAGTTCCTGGAAGGCAGTCATCTTCCATTTCTCCTCTTCAAGATTTTCCTCCTTGTATTTCCTACCACCAACATGACCTATAAACTGGTTATAGTAGCGTCTTTTTCCAACTATGAGAATAAATACTGCTAGACTAGGTAACCATATAATCTCCCATATATTATGAAATTTCTTCTTAGTATTTGGCATGCAATATGAGGAAGAAGTGAGGTAAGGGTCATTTAAATTCATGAATGGAGACTTTGCTAGGACTCTGCCATAGAGACCTGGGTTTCCTACGAAAAAATTATAATTGTTCATGCTTCTGAAAAACCAATTTGAAGGCACATGGCCTCAGAGATGATTAAAGGAGACATTGAAACATTCTAAGAGAGCACAATGTTGGAATTCTAGGGGAATCATCCCGATGAGGGCATTATGGGACAGATGAAGAACTCTGAGATAGGGAAGACTTTCCAATTAAGGAGGGATCAATACAGTCAACTTATTTTGCCTCAATTCAATGTACACCAGCTTTTAGCAATTGATAATGTTTCTGGGGATGCTAACATAAATCCTATTGCTCTACAGTTCAAATCTGTATACAAAATTGCAATGTGCAAAGGAAGGAAGATTTCTTGATAAATTTTCAAAAGTTGCTAAAAATATTTGTAGGATTGGTGTAGCCCATATATTTGGAGGAAGGTTGCCCTAGAGAGGATTATAAGAAACGTTTAGGTAGTCTAGTGTAGGTGAATTAAAGAGATAAGAAGGTAAATATCTAATGAGATTTTTCCATTACATGTATACAAAGGACAAGTTTTCAAGCTTTCCAAATCCAAAATGAATGTGGCCACTGAACTTGTTTTGTTGAATCCTGACTCTATGCAGAGTAGGAAAGTTTGTAAGATTATAAGGGATTTATCTTATGAACTGGTTGGAGAAGAGGATAAGTGCAACTAACTGGTTACTTGCAGATAGGTCAAATGCTTTATTAAATTTCTCAAAACTTAATTTTGTAGTTGAATGAATTGTTCTTATTCTCGTCAGAAGTTTTACATCAAAACCTTGATGGCTATTTGATTCTCTCATATTTTAAAAATTTAATTCATAGGAGAAATTTTTTTTTGGGAAACAATTACTTGAAAACAGACAATAATCCTGGTAAACGAATACATAATCATCATAAACTTTGAAAGCGAGAAAATGGATAAAGATGTGGGTATGTGTTTATGTAGCATGGAGTACTGATGTGTCAAAGCATTGAATTCCCCCATAATCATAACACCACAAAGAAAATTATCATCATCATTCTCATTTAATTTTGTATTCTGGAACAACAAGAGTCCACGAACATGCCTCCTTTGTTGCTCTTACTCATCAATATGGCACATGTTATCTCACTTCAAACCAATTATGGTAACATGAGATATGATGCTAGTATACAAGAGCTTTGTTTTACATCATATTTGTAGTGACTTCAAAGCCTTCAAAATGTATTGAATTATGCTACAGGGAACGCTGGAAAACTACTACAAAAGTTTATCATGCATCATGAATTGATTTCTAGATCTAGGTGCTCTTTTCACCATACATATTGAACTATTTTATATCCCAACCTATATGTAAAAAATATAGACCATACCGAGGCTTAAACTTATTTAAAATCATTAACATAAACAAGGCCTCCCTTGCCAACTATGAGAATGAATAATTCTAGACTAGGCAACCATATAATCTCCCATATATTTTGAAATGTCTTCTTAGTATCTGGTGTGCAATATGAGGAAGAAGTGAGGTAAGGGTCATTTAAATTCATGCATGGAGACTCTTCTAGGTCTATACCATAGAGTCCTGGTATTGTCCATGCTTCTGAAAAGCCAATATGAAGGCATAGGGCCTTAGAGATGATTGAAGGAGACATTGAAACATTCTAATGGAGCACAATTTTGCAATTCTAGGGGGATCATCCTGGTGAGGGCATCATGGGATGGATGAAGAACATCGAGATAGGCAATACTTTCCAGTTCAGGAGGAATCACTCCAGTCAACTTATTTTGGCTCAATTCAATGTAAGCCATATTTTTTGATTTGACAATGTTTTTGGGGATACTACCAAATATCCTATTGCCCTAGAGTTCAAGCTTGTATACAAAGTTGCAATGTGCAAGGAAGGAACATTTCCTGATAAATTTGCAAAAGCTATTGAAAATATTTGCGGGATTGGTGTAGCCTATATATTTGGAGGAAGGTTGCCTTGTAGAGTATTATAAGAAACATTTACGTACTCTAGTGTAGGTGAATTAAAGAGATCAGAAGGCAAATATCTAGTAATATTGTTCCATGACATGTCTACAAAGGACAAGTTTTCAATTTTTCCAAATCCCAAAGGATTGTGGCCCCTGGGCTTGTTTTGTTGGATCCTGACTTTGTGCAGAGTGGGACAATTTGTAAGATTATAAGGGATTTCTCCTACGTAGTGCTTGGGGAAGAGGATAAGTGCAACTAACTAGCTACCTGCACATAGGTCAAGTGCTTTATTGAATTTCTCAAAGCTTGATGTTGTATTTGAATGAATTGTTCTTATTCTCAACATAAGTTTACATCAAAATCTTGGTGGCTACCTGGTTCTCTCATATTTTAAAAATTTAATTCATAGAAGTAGATTGTTTTGTGAAGCAATTACTCAAAAATAGGCAAAAATCTTGGTAAATGAATACATAATCATCATAAACTTTGAAAGCCGGCAAACAGATATTGATGTGGGTACGCGTTTATGTAGCATGGAAAACTGTGATTAATCACAGCATTCTAGATAGCAATTAAGGAATAAGCTAATTCATCAACATAAAAATCCAAAAAAAAAACCAATGTCCCAAAAAATGGTTGTGTCAAAGCATTAAATGTCCTCAAAATCATACAACTACAAAAGGAATTCTCATCGTCATTCTCATTGATTTTTGTACTCTCGAATGACAACAGTCCACAAACATGCCTCATTTGCTACACTTACTCATCAATATGGCAAAGTTATCTCACTTCAAACCAATTATAATAACATGAGATATGATGCTAGTATAGAAGAATTTTTTTTTACATCATATCTGTAGTGACTTCAAAGCCTTCAAAATGTATTGAATTATGCTACAGGGAGTGGTGGAACACTGCTTAAAAAGTTTATCATGCATCATATATCGATTTCTGGACCTGGGTGCTCTTTTCACTATACATATTGAATTTTTTGATATCCCATTTATACCTATATGTAAAAAATATACACCAAACCGAGGTTTAAACTTATTTAAAATCATAAACATAAATAGGGCCTCCTTTCCGTAGCTTATTTCTTGACAAGGATTACATTGCAAGTAGTGACATTTATAGCATATTTATAATCTGAAGGATTAGCTCCAGATACATAGACATGCACGATTCTGCTAGATACTCTTCACAATGTAGGTAGAGAATTTCAACCTCTACTAATACTGCTGTTATGCAATTAATCTCTTCTTTATCAACTCTCCCCAGCTTCTTCATATCAATCACTTTGCCTCTTGGCATTTCTTCTCTATAAATTGAACCAGTTGCTCCACTTCCCACCATGTGAGCACTCTCCAAATACACCAAAACATCTTCTATTGTAAAGCTTAGTTCTTGGAAGGTAGTCATCTTCCATTGGTCCTCTTCAAGATTTTCCCCCCTATATTTCCCACCACCAACATGACCTATAAACTAGTTATAGTAACATGTTTTTCCAACTATGAGAATGAATACTGCTAAACTAGGAAACCATATAATCTCCCATATATTATGGAATTTCTTTTTAGTATCTGGCATGTAATATGAGGAAGCATTGAGGTAAGGGTCATTTAAATTCATGCATGGAGACTCTGCTAGGACTCTGCAATAGATACCTAGGTTTCCTATGAAAAAATTATTGTCTATGCTTCTAAAAAGCCCATCTAAAGGCACAGGGCCTGAGAGATGATTGAAGGAGACATTGAAACGTTCTAAGGGAGGACAATTCTGGAATTCTAGTGGAATCATCCCGGTGAGGGCATTATGGGACAGATGAAGAACACTAAGATAGGGAAGACTTGCCAGTTTAGGAGGGATCACTCCAATCAACTTATTTTGGCCCAATTCAATGGACACCAGCTTTTAGCATTTGACAATGTTTATGGGGATGCTACTAGAAATCCTATTGCCCTATAGTTCAAACTTGTATATAAAAATTGCAATGTGCGAAGGAAGGAAGATTTCCTAATAAATTTGCAAAAGGTAATAAAAATATTTGCAGGATTGGTGTAGCCCAGATATTTGGAGGAAGGCTTCCTTGCATCAGATTATAAGAAACATTTAGGTACTCTATTATAGGTGAATTAAAGAGATCAGAAGGAAAATATCTAGGGAGATTGTTCCATGACATGTCTACAATGGACAATTTTTCAAGCCTTCCGAATCCAAAATAAATATGGCCACTGAGCTTGTTTTACTGAATCCTGACTCTGTGCAGAGTGGGACAATTTGTAAGATTATAAGGGAATTCTCTTGTGAATTGGTTGGAGAAGAGGATAAGTGAAATTAACTGGTTACTTGCACATAGGTCAAATGCTTTATTGAATTTCTCAAAGATTAATGTTGTAGTTGAATGAATTGTTCATATTCTCATTTTAAGTTTTACATGAAAACCGTGGTGGCTACCTCGTTCTCTTAGATTTTAAAAATTTAATTCATAGAAGCAGTATGTTTTGCGAAACAATTACTTGAAAGCACACAGCAATCCTAGTAAACAAATACATAATCATCATAAACTTTGAAAGTGGGCAAACAAATATAGATTTGGGTATGTGTTTATGTAGCATGGAAAATTGTGATTAATCCCAGCATTCCAGATAACAATCAACAAATAAGCTACATTGTCGACATAAAAATCGAGAAAAAAATGCATTTCCTACAAAACTGAAGAGTCAAAGCATTGAATGCCCTCAAAATCATACCACTACAAAGAAAATTCTCATCATCATTCTCATTGACTTTTGTATTCTGGAAAATGACATTCCACAAGCATGCCTCCTTCACTACACTTACTCATCAATATGGCACAGGTTATCTCATTAATCATAATTTATTATTTACCAAAAATTGTTTTTTAAATAACGCATATCTAACTATTAGATGTTTTTTCTTTTTCTCTTAGTATGTTTTCTTGATTCACTTTGTTATAAATTTTATAGGAATTTCTTAAAATGATAATTGAGTCGTGTAATTTACAGAATTCTAGTACTGGAAGAGTTTAGAGCATTGAATCCATTTATGTATTTAAAAATCATTTTTAAATAACAATAAATCTTAATTTTATCCAAAATTGTATGTACTAAATTTTAAAAAGGCCAAAATTAAAACTGCCCTTCAAATTATATTTATCATAAAATTTTATCACAATATAACCTAGTGCATTAATAATTTTAATTCATAAATATACACACCATATTCATATAATGTAAAAATTATATTGGAATTAAAATAAGTTTTATTTTTAAAATATAATTATTTTATTGATAGTTGATATTGGAATTAAAATGTGTTTTGAATTTAAAATATAATTATTTTATCTATGAATTAGTTGTAAGGTTCAAATGATAAAGAAAAATATTCTTATGATAATTTATAAAAATACTCAATGAAAATACTCTTCATGCCAAAATAATAACTTAATAATATTTTAAAACTAGGAGAATAATTTATCATAAATATAATAACTAAAAATTAAAAATATATATAATTAGCATTTGCACCAAAGGAAACGTCATAAATATTTCCAATGCACTTGCAAGTATTTCCAATGACACTTGCATATGTGTTTGGATTTTGCACAAGTTTGTGCCAGAGAAGTTTTCCAAGGCTTGTGATCAATTGTAATATTCCTTTGAGGGACACATAATATTAAATTGGCAAAGGATCCTCCCAGTATCATAAAATCTCATAGTGCTGCAACCATATTGGCCTTACAGAGACATGAAAGATTATGCTAGATACTCTTCATAGTGTAGGTTGAGAATTTCAACCTCTGCTAATACTGATCTCCTCTGATTAATATCTTCTTTATCAACTCTCCAGAACTTCTTCACAGCAATCACTTTGCCTACTGGCATTTCTTCTCTATAAAATGTGCTAGTTTCTCCACTTCCCACCATGTGAGTACTCTCCAAATGCTCCAGAACATCTTCTATTGTAAGACTCGGTTCCTAGAAGGCATTCATATTCCATTAGTCCTCTTCAAGCTTTTCCTCCCTGTATTTCCCACTACTAGCATGACCTATAAACTGGCTATAGTAGGATGTTTTTCCAATTATGAGAATGAATACTAGTAGACTAGGCAACCATATAATCTCCCATATATTATGAAATTTCTTCTTAGTATATAACATGTAATATGAGGAAGAGGTGAGTTAAGGGTCATTTAAACTCATGCATTGAGTCTCTGCTAAAACTTTGCCACTGAGACCTGGGTTTCCTGCGAAAACATTATTGTCTATGCTCCTAAAAATGCCATCTGAAGGCACAGGGCTTGAGAGATGATTGAAGGAGACATTGAAACATTATAAGGGAACACAATTATGGAATTCTAGGGGAACCATCTTGGTGAGGGCATTATGGGATAGATGAAGAACATCAAGACAGAGAAGACTTGCCAGTTCATGAGGGATCATTCCAGTCAACTTATTTTGGCTCAATTCAATGTACACTAGCTTTTGGCATTTGACAATGCTTCTAGGGATAATACAGAAATCCTATTGCCCTACAGTTCAAACTTGTATACAGAATTACAATGTTCAAAGGAAGGAAGATTTCTTGATAAATTTACAAAAGCTGCTGAAAATATTTGCAGGATTGGTGTAGCTTAGATATTTGGAGGACGGTTGCCTTGTAGAGGATTATGTCGTTGAATACATCGAGGGGCTCAAACTTATTATCCGAATAGTGCTCATATTCAATTGTAAATCTCCAATCAGGTCAGGTCACACAAAAAAACATGTTCATCATTTTACAGGCCCAGACCATGGATGGGAGGCTCAGCTTCAACAACTTCTAAATACTTGTAGGATCATTCTCCATCTTCTCCCTGCTGACTCTCATCGCATGGCTGCCATTTTACGAGAGGGTAGTGGTGCCCATCACCCAATGCCTAACAAGAGATAATGAGGGGATCACCATGCTTCAGAGAATGGGGATCAAATTCACCTTTTCAACATTCCCTATGATTGTGTCCAGTTTTGTTGAAGTTAAGAGAAGGAATAATGCCCTAAGCCATGGCATGACAGAGCAAGCATTAGCCATCGTCCCCATCTCTACGTTGTGACTCCTTCTCTAGTTTTGCATCATCGGTCTAGCAGAAGTGTTCCCCTCGATTGATAGTGTCCAGAAAGAGCGAGGTTGACCTGTGCAGAATTTCCCACTGTAGATCACCTGATTATGCAATATACTAAAGAAAAATACTTGATATACTTCTAAAAACAAACTTGCAAAAGCTTAATCGGTATTGACCAAGATCATATAGAACACATATAACAGAGAATGAGAAATCAATCACACATGAACATAGAAGAATATTCTGGGAAAAGCCTCAGCTAAAAACCCTAATCTTTGTATTATCATAGAAGTGGAAATATGCCTGGATTACACAAAGCTTTAGCTCACAAGATATTCAGCTCTCAGTACAATCCCTCAATGCTACTCATAGATTGAATAGACACAAAATATGGCTTCTCTTAGTCCTCCAAGCCTCCTATTTCCTTGTGCAGTTTCTTCTAGGTCCTCTGGCTGCCACCTGTGTGAAATGACCTCTCACACAACTCACCAAGCTCAGAAGTAACTGCACAATCTCCAAGGAATAAATTCCTTCTGCATGCAAGAGATATACTCAATACAATATTCCTGCAACTGATAATACATTGTCCCATCATCTCATCTCAACTGGGTCTCTGACTGAATTGACATGCATGAGTTATTTATGAGAGAATATTCAGTTATCTGAAGTGCAACAGTTACTTGCATGCATGCATTAACTAACTGAACTCACAACCAGTTCCACAAACTATTGAAACTAATCTAATTGGACTTAACTCAGTTAATTGAGCTAACTAATTACAACTCAAAGTACAACTCATCATGATCTCCTTAATCAATGGATAACTTCTTCAATCAAAGGATAAACTGTTGCATGTCTTCACATATACTTCATGTTTGATTTTATACAACTAATTAAGTCAAGATGAATTAATTAATTATTTTACAAACATCTGCTAAGATCAAATTCGAATTTTAATTCTCACTTTTAGTTTAGGGACTAACTAAAATTGGAATGTTTCCTGAAATGATATTTATATCTATGCTATTTTTAGCATCTCTCTTTTTATCATTTCTTGTTGCTATTTTGAGCACTCCCTCTCAACATGAAAGGGATTATCAGTCACCCCAATCATGTCTCTGTGGAACTCGAACTTGCATTTTGACAATGCCTTTGTCAAAATATTTACATCCTATTCCTCAACCGAAACATACAACAACAACATGATCCTCTTCACCACATAGTCTCGAAGACGATGATACCAGATATTGATGTGCTTGGACCTGTCATGAAATATTGGATTCTCAGAGAGTTTGATACAAATCTGATTATCACAGTAGATCACAGTTGGATACATCCTTTGACCAAACAATCCAACTAGAATCTTCCGCATTCAAATGGCCTCACATGTTGCCTGAATAGAAGCCATGTATTTAGCCTCTACTGAGCTAAGTGCAACTAGCCTCTATTTCCTGTTGTACCAAGAAACTGCAGTTGAACCAAGGTTGAAGATTCCTCTTGAAGTGCTCTTCCAGTCTGATGGACTCCCTACCCAATCTACATCTATGAAGCCCTAAAGCTTCACTCCCTTTGTTCGTCTGTACCACAATCCATATTGAGATGTTCCTCTAAGGTATCTCAGCACATGCTTTGCTTCCTTCTAAAATAGCTTGGTAGGTTGATCCATAGCTTGACTCAGCTTTTCACCACAAAGCACAAATTTGGTCGTGTGTTCACTAGATACATCAATGAACCCACAAGCTGCCGATAAACAGTAACAGCTACTACCTCACTTGAAGCAACATCCTCCTTCCTCCATTTACTAGCCAGAGGAGTTTGCATGGGCTTGCACTTCTCCATGTGGAATCGCCTAAGTATCTCATTGGCATACTTGCCTTGAGACACAAACACTTCCCCATCCTTCTGCCAGACTTCCATGCCTAGAAAGTAGTGCATAAGACCCATGTCTTTCATCTCAAACTCTCTTGCAAGGTCCTCCTTGCAAGACTTGATCAACTGATCATCAACATAAAGAATAATGATCAATGTCTTACCTTCTACCATGATGTGGTAAAGGTTCGCATTTGTTTCACTCTTGGTGAAGCCCAACCCAGTAAAATAGATACTGATATTGGTGTACCAAGCACTAGGTGCTTGCTTCAGTCGATACAAATCCCTCTTGAGTCGGCACATATGCGACCCATGATCGAAGGTCTCAAAACCTTCCGGTTGTTCAATGTACACCTCTTCCTCAATCTTTCTATTGAGGAACGCAGTCTTCACATCCATCTGATGGATCTTTCAACCCATCTAAGATGATAGTGCCAACATCGATATGATAGATGAATACCTTGCTACAGGAGAAAAATTATCACCGTATTCAATCCCCTCGACCCGTGAGAAACCATGGCCACCAAACCTTGCCTTATGTTTCTCAACACTACCATCAACTACCTACTTTACCTTGTAAAGCCATCGAGAACTCACCACTGACTTTTCCTCTGGTCTTGGGAAAACATCCCAAACACAGTTCTGAACAACGGAGTCGTACTCCTCCACCACAACATCAACCCAGACTGGTTGTTTCACTGATTCCTTGAATGAAGAAGGTTTGGACACTACACACTCCACAACCAGGGCCATATAACCAGTGTACCGCTCGGGTGACCTCCTTTATCTGCACTGGGAAGATGGTTGTCCCACATTCTCTCTCGCATCCAGCATCAACCTGTCAGCTTCCCTTGAGTGTTTCTACCCATCTCTAGAAGACTCTGCATGAGTGGATGTCTCCACTCCCGAGTCCTCTACATGTAGCTACTCCGCATCAGTTTGAGGGTCCTCCTCCTTAGGAACTAAAAATTCCTCCTCTGCGTGCAACTTGAGATCCCTCTTTAGTGATACTCGCTGTTACACAAAAATATCATCACCTTGATTATTTACAGTCGGTATGGTTCTATCACCACCTATGCCAGCTTCCTAAGAAAGTATCAGACCTTAGCTCTTCAAAACAAGCTTTAGAAATGAGAGAAAGACATCGAAAAAGCAATGTAACTCTAGTTCCACACTTTCTCTCACTTTTGCCTACGGGCCCGCACCTTTTGTTCAAAATATCTGCGTACTTATACACTCTGTATGTAAAAGGGAGGGTGCGTACCCCTGTGAAAGTCAAAAGGCGAAATTTGTATCTTAAAAAACTCAGTTTGGGTTAATTCTAGAGTTTTCTAGAAGGAATTTTGACGTGGATTGTTCGCTCCAAAGTGGTTCATGCATCCCATAAGAGGAGGAGCTAATCCCTTATTAGGAGGAGCTATCCCTTTGAAGGAGGATTCTATCCCTTTGAAGGAGGACCTGGTAACTGACCTCCATTGCACTATAAATTGAGGCATTGGGTCAGTGGCTAGAGAGGTTAAAAGCTGAACTTTTGAGGGTAAATGCTAGTGAAATCAAGACTTCCTATTTGAGCTTAAGAGGAGAGATCACATACCCTTTTGGCTTCATTGGGGAGTGAGTGAAGCTTGTCAAAGTAGAGGAGACTTCTTGTTGGACCCTGGGAGGAGCCTGTAAAGCATCAAGGCAAAGGTTGTAAAGTTCTTCTCCTTTTGAATTAATACAATCAAGTTCATTTTTCTCAACAAGTATCTCATATTATTTGTTTCATGGACTCCTTGACTTTCATGTTAAATATGTTTTATAATACTGGTTATTCAGGTGCTATTTAATCGTTTTCCTTGTTTGTGTTTGTAGGTTTGTGTCAAAGGAACTTACTTGGATCGAAGGAGCAAAGACATCCCCAAACTTGCGTTGGACATGAGGTAGGCCTTAAACACATTTGTTTGCCATTATTTATAAAGAACATTTAGATAAAGATAGTGTCTGGTTGGTTTGTTTGTCATTAGGTCTTCATTAGATTCTAGGAAGGTTTATCTTGTCTGCAAGATTGACTCATTCTGCGTGACAAAATGGCGACTCCGCTGGGGACTTGATTATTTTCCTCATTTTTCTTTGACTTGAGAAACTTGCCTTTTTGTTTCTGTTTTTGGCTTGTTGTATGTGGACTAGGGTAGACTTAGTGGATTTAGGTTTTCTTTTTATTTTTCATTACTTTAGTCGAATTCCGAAGCCTGCACGTGTATCACAGTGCGTCCCTGTACGCACTTTTACTTTGTGCACATAGCGTACCCGCACCTCTGTAAACTCTGAACCTTCGTACCCTGCTAAAATTTTGAAATTTTGAGTTTTACTCTTTAAATTAGTTTTATCTTGTTTTTGTAGTAGTTATCCTCTGCCCATACCTACATGTGACTGGTTGAAATCTTTCCTTGGTTTAATTTCATTAGCATTAGGGTTTTAGGTGAAATTCCTAGGAGTTTTGCTTGTTGGGTTTGTTTTTCAATTTGGTTGTGTAGTGGCTCTGAGATTAGAAGTTGTAGGGACTTCAGATCACCTTAGTGTCTACTAGCCTTCTTATGAGTCTGACCATTTATGAAATCTCCCCTTGTTGAGGAATCCGCTTTGAATTTTCTCTTTACAAAACTTCGAAAAGCTTCTGATTGAAAGTTTGGATTTTCATTTTTAAAAAGAAAACAAAATTGGTTGTTCTTGACTTATTTGTGATTCTGGACAAATTGGTCCTTGGTTTGTTTATAGCCAAGTAAAACATCCTCAAAAATACTTTTGTGAGCTTTTACTTCAAATAGGTTTTCATAGTTTGTAGCTCTTAAGTTTGCTTTATTCATAGTTTTCTCAAAGATTTGCTTTAGTTATAATTTTGAATGTTTTCTAAAAAAAATATGAAAGGTCTCTTTTGAAAAAAGTTTGTCTTGGTAGCATTTGAGTGTTCAAATGAAAAAGAGAATTCTTGTGAAAATAATTAGTTGTCTCGTTTTGAGTGCATTGATACGAATACTCTTCTTTTGATTTGGTTGTTAAGAAAGATTTGTGTTTTCAAATATTTGCATTTTCCAATTCTTTCCTAGCTAGAACTTCATTGAAGAGAAAAGATCGTTTAATCATCTTAAGTGCATTTTGTAGTGATTTTGAGTCGAATCTTTACACCACAAGTTTCATCTCCATCACCTCTTGACTTAACCAAAAACCACTAAAAATCACGCTTAAAATAAAATCAATCTAGCAAATTTTTTGTTTCTAGGGCTCTAATACACCAACATAGCTTAGGCTAGTATCTTGGAGTAGGGAGTAATTAACTCTCCAAGATAGTAAAACAAACAAGTATCTTTATCTTGCAGTAGGAGAAATCCAATTGTTGCATCTATGCTCTGGGAAATCTCCTCTTAAAGGAGAAGCACGAGATCGTGTCCGAACCAGTGTGGGAATCAATCCTTCCTCATTGGGAACAACGCTAGATATTCACATATTACAAACAGTAAACCTCGGATTAACCATTGTCGAGGAGCCTGGGGTCACTTGTTGGTAAACCTCGGATTATGTCGAGGAGCCTTCAAGGGGATTGAGCTTGCTACTCTGCCCTTGAGTGCGTATCGGATTGTAGGTTGTTCCCCCAGGTATATTTGTTTCTGTTGGTAACCTTAGTGACCATATTCTCTAGGATTCTTCCTAAGGTGACAGTGACGGGAAGATCCCACTGTACCTGGAGCAGACGTCGGCTAGACTCACTTGGATTTTCTGGGGGGTTCTCTTCAATCAAGACGGTTAAGTGGAGAAACTTGTGCCAGTCTATTCATTAAACAGGTTGCCGGGGTAACTGTTCCAACCGCTATTTCTGTATCGAACTCTGCGACGTTGGATTTCATCACCAACTAGTGTTTTCGGTCCGGAAAGTTACTGTTTGTGTGCGTTTGATCTCTTAGATTCTTTAGGCGTGTGCATCAAATTTGTTTGGTTCTTTAGATACTTTAGGTGATTTTCATTGAGATTTTACTTTGTTTTCGTGTGAAGTAGTTAAAAGTCTTTAACTGTGGCTGAATTACCGAGGCATTCCCGTAGACTTCGGGGCCAATCCCCTGAGTTTGTTAATGTGGCTGAGTTACTAAGGACATCCCATAGACTTCGAGGTCAACCTCCTGAAGACATACCGAGCCAGCTTGAAGGCTTGAAAGTCCTCGTATCTCCGAGTAGCGGTAGAAGTGGGTCACCTGAAGAAGGAGAACCTTATTTGGTATAATATTCTGATTCTCAACCGTTAGTAATTTCAGAAGTTACTGGTAGTATTGCATCTACTAGTGATATAGGTGAAGAACCTGAAGTATCTTAACCCGAATCTGAAGTTGTCGCTACTCCCGTATCAGAGTTTGTTTCTCTGACTCCTAGTGGTCCTAGTTCTCCTAGGGTAGAAACCGTAATTACCCAAGACCTTCCTGCAGGAATCATAGCAATCGAAGAGCTTGCTATTTCAGACATCGAAGAAAGCTTTCCTTTTCCAGAAAATCGACCTATCTTAGAAAGAGCTTAGGGAGCGTGAATCAATTTTTTATAGTCCACCTAGGAGCACTGCTTGGTACCGTTCACTGACCAATCTTTTGGAAAATCCGGGACTTAGTTTTTCACCACCTCGCATTTTTTATCACCCTACACCTAGAGATCATTATCCTGCATTGAATATGTCTAGTCCGTCATCCATGTATTCTCAATCTTCGGAAGCCTATTTGTATGGCGGTCCTTCTGTTCCCGCTAGGTATCATTCCATCTCTGGTACTTTTTCGGGAGCATCTCCTTAACCTATCAAACAGAAGGTGTTAACTGGAAGTAGTGGTACTAAACCGTTGAGTGCAGAAGATATTCTAATGATGTCAGGTTCTCAACCTCAAGGTGGCCAGTTATCGCCTGGGGGGCAACCTCAAGGTACTCAGTATGTGCCTGGGGGGCAACCTCAGGGTACCCAGTATATGCGTGGGGGGAAACCTCAAGGTACTCAGTTTGCGCCCGGGGGACAACCTCAAGGACAGTACATACCTACGGGACAGTACGTTCCTCAAGGTCATCCCCAGACTCAATATGTACCCCAAGGTCAGCCTCAGTATCAGTATGTACCCCAAGGTCAACCTCAGTATCAATATGCACCCCAAAATCAACCTCAATATCAATATGTACCTCAAGGTCAACCCCAGTATCAGTACATGCCTCAGGGTTAT
>APFE031552397.1:0-13208 GCA_000404065.3 Pinus taeda | reverse complement strand
TTGTGTTTCTCACCCACCTACAAATAACAATTATGTTTTTTTCTTTTATTTATATATTTAAAAAAAAAAACACCTAGGCTGCCTCAGAGAGGTTTACACCCTAGATATCTGCCCCGGGCACCTCAAGGAAGGTTTACACCCAGGGATATTCTTACTTTTTTTCATTTTTTCTCATCCTTTGGCTTCCTCACAAGGTTTTCAACCCAAAGATGGGACTCAGGCGCCTCATGGAGGTTTTTACCTAAATACTTATTCTTTTTTCTCTTTTTTATCGACCTGATGAGGGAGGAGTTGGAACTTGTTCCACCATCATCGTTGTCTTATTGATATTTTTAATGAACTGTTGTTTTCATAAAAGTGTCGTGTACATTTTCAATCAGTGTCCATTAACTAGCAATGGAATGCCTTCTTCATATATAGTTCTGATTTGCACTGAACCATTGTCATGGCATATTTCCACCACATAAGGTCTGAGCCATCTTGTCCTTCACTTTCCCTTGAAGTCTTTATACCTAGAATCATATAACAATTCCCAGTCTCCCTCTTGAAATTACTTCTCCTTAATATGTTTGTCATGCCAGATATTCCTCTGAAGCTGAACTACCTATGTGTGTAGGAAGGCCTGCATTCTAAATTCATCCAAGCCATTTAAATGGAATAAGCTTTCTTTTTGTGCATGACTGAGATACAAATCTAGTTGGGCTGCCATCCTCAATGTTTTATATTTAAACTCAATGGAAAGCAAAGCCTTTTTCCCATAGACCATCTCATAGGGTGTAAATCCAATGGTGGTCTTCCATGTTGTATTATAGGCCCAAGTGGCCTCAACTAGTCTCTCTGCCCAATCCTTCCTGTTGTTGCTCACTCCTTTGGTTAAGATGTTCTCTAGTGCCCTGTTGGTCACCTCCACTTGCCCATTATTTTGTGGATGATAAGGAGTGGAGGTCCTATGCTTGATTTTGTGATCGATGAGTATTTCTTCAATCATGCTAGAGGTAAACTAGCTGCCTTGGTCTAAGACTAGGTCTCTAGGGTACCCAAACTTGTAGAATACATTCTTCCTTAGGAACTCAACCACCTTCTCTTTTGTTGTTGCCTTAATCACCTTGGTTTCATCCCACTTAGTCAAATAATCGGTGCACACAATAATGTACTTCTTTTGCTTTGAAGGAGGGTTGATAGACCCAATGAAGTCCATGTCCCACTTGTCATATGGCTTGAAAGTCACTTGAGGTTGTAGGGGAATTTCATCTCTTGGAGTAGGCTTTCCCATCCTCTAGCACTGATCACATTGACTAATGTATTTTTTCACATCCTGATGAAGAGTAGGCCAATAATAGCCTGCTTGCAACACTTTGAATTTTGTCCTCTTTGTTGCAAAGTGACCTCCACAAGGCCCATCATGACAGGTTAGAAGGATGTCAAAAACTTCCTCTTCCCTTACACACCTTCTCAAGATTTGATATGGGCCAAGTTTGAACAGATTGCCCCCAATCCAGGTGAAGGGGGTGCTTTTCCTAACTATCTTTCTCTTTTCTTTGGTGAGCAATTTTAATGGGAACTGTGCTGATACCAAATAGTTTTCTATATCAGCAAACCATGGGGAGAGAACTGAAATAGCAAACAAATGCTCATCTAGTAACTGGTCATTCACCATTCCTTCTTCACTTGCAGACAGATTCATCCTAGATAGAAAGTCTACAACAAGATTTTCCTTACCAGGCTTATCAACAATAGTTAGATCAAATTGTTGTAATAAAAGCAACCATCTTATAATTCTAGGATTCACATCTGGTTCGTTCATTAGATATTTGATTGCAGCATGATCTGTTATGAAACCAGCTCAAGAAAAGATAGAAAAGATAGATTAGCACCTTAGAATTCAGCCTCTTCAAGGGGGAAACCTCATTTACATTACATAAATGAACAATTCTTGGATGATACAAATGAAAAGACCTCATTTCTATATATAGGAGTCTAAGGGGTCATTTTATAATCAAAGCCTACATAACAATAATAATGTAAGGGCACAATAACAACAATAGTGGGCTTCTATGGGGCCCAATAGTAACAATATGGGCACTACATGGGTACATAAATATAATAAGGGGGTTGTACTAATAATAATAAGGGGTTACACTAGTAGTATAGGGGCCTAACATGATCAGTATGCAAAAATGTTTGATAGCCTGTAATGTAATGCCTAAATTTGTTTAATGAATGCACAACAACCAGGAGTTCTTTTTCGGTCACAATATAATTTAGCTCAGCCTTTGACAGGTTCTTACTGGTAAAATACATGACATAGTGTTGAAATTGGCAACTAGGGCCAAACTCCATGTGGGTCATCTTATTTATAGCAGCTAATATTTTTATTGGATCCCTCTCATCGAGAGGTGTAGGATTAATCTAAAGATCATCCGATTTTGACAAGTATTCATGGAGTTATGAATTTATTTGTGTTATAAGACATATTGTCAAGTCGGCCAGCATCTTATGTAGGCTCAAAAGATCAATAGACATGTCTATTCATCATCTACGTTTTAGTATAAATAGAGGAGGACTTGAAGTCATTTTGACACACTCTTCATGTGATCTCCTCTCCACGTCTTGGGTTTTTGGAGAAGGAGAGACACTAATGAATACGCTAACCTAGGATGATGCCCTAATCCAATGCAGTCATGAAGACATCTATCTGCTATAAATGGAGACACCTTATCCCCAGCAAATGGAGACATATATGCAGATCAAGGAGACTTATACGTTGTTCATAATGGAGACATATACACAGATCAGGAAGACTTATACGTTGTTCATGATGAAGATTTATACGTTGTTCATGATGGAGATATTCCTACGCGTTCATCAAGACTCATGTCCTTATACATTATACACAAGGCATAGAGATATTCTTATGTAGCTATGAAGACTCATACACAGTCAATGGTGACACTCAAATGCAGTCAAAGGAGACATGTAACACGCAGCTTCCTCTCTGAAATTCCAAGTATAGTAGCGTAGTCAAGAATTGAACTGAACTCAGGTATAGGGACCAGGATTCAAGGGTGATAGAGAGCAGCAAGGTCACCTAATAGACAATCTCGGCATAGAGATGTCTATGAGGTACAGTTGTAACTAGGAGGCGTAATGATGAACAACAGTGATAGAATGGCATACATGTAGCAGCCCTATCATAATGAACAATAGTGATAGAATGGCATATCTGTAGGAACCCTATCACAATGAACAACAAAGGATGAATAGTCTCAGATCATGATGATGAAATATGCAGCATCATGGGCAACACGATGATGAATGAGGCATCATGATGCAGCACAAGATAGGTGAAGGAGTCACCTTAGAGAATCAGTTGAAGCTATATGTCTTCAACTTATCTCATACGATATCAAAAGTCAAGTATGGACTTATATTATAAATGTACTATCTCTCTCACTTTCTCTATTGAACAATGAAGAACATAAAAGAAGAATTGATCAAGGGCTTCCCCACATTGTGGAGTTTGTCCCTTGCTAGCGCCACATTGTGTGTCCTCTTGTCTTGGCTTGTCTTCTGTGATTTATGTTTATGTTCTATCTATAGTTTACTTTAACGCTGATGTGATTGCAAATCTGGAAAAGGTATCGAGCTAACTGTGAAAATTTAAATAAATTGCTCTAGCATAGAACATACCTAAACTTAACATGGTGTCAGAGCTGAGGTGAAGACAATGCCCAAGCAAGAGTAAAAGAGCAATCTCCAAAGACATATGGGACAAGACAAAAGGATCAATGGGCTCCTCATCCCTCTTCAAATTCACTGAGGGTGAAGCCGAAGCAGAGAATATTATCAGAATAGTGTAGCGGACGTTTCTGATGGCCTACCCAAAGATCACCTCATTGGGAAGTTTGGATTGAAGGGTGAAAGGAAAGGTGAATGCCTTGCAATAAGTTCGGCCATTATGCAGAGGAGTGTCTGAATGGCAGAGACACATCTCTTGATGAAGATAAAAATCATTCCTGGGACATTCAAATGATTGAAGGAATGATAGGTAACACAGGTCATCAAGAAAATGGTTTACTCTTCAAAGAAAGTAAGGAACCCCAGTGCCTCAAGGGACTTCATCAAATAGATGGATGCACTCTCTAATTTGGTAGAGATGGAAACAATCATGGGATTATACTTGGAGCCGATGCCACCTATCCCTAAAAGGGTGTAGGGAATGTTACCCCTAAATTGAATGAGGGTAACTCGATTCATTTACAAAATCTCTTTCATGTACTTGATCACAAAAAGAACCTAGTGCCCATTTCGGCAATAAAAGACAAAGGTTACTGGTTGGCACTCATCGATGGAAAGGTATGTGTTTAAAAATAGAATTTTCAAAAATGTTTTTTTGAGTTCACAATTGTATCAAGTTGCAAAAAGTCCACTAGGGACCATGTTTATTGATACATAGCACCGAAGGTCTATGAATCAGATGGTAATAGGGATGCCTGAATTCAAAAGAAGCATGAAAGTACATGCCTGAGATGTACCAAAGGAAAATCTTACAAGGGGACTATTCCCCTGATGTAGCAGGTCCTCAGGTTTGGAACAACCCAAGGAGTTTGAGATTCATGATCAGGAATCTCATGTATACAAGTGGAAGAAAGCCCTCTATGGCTTGAAGCAAAACTCCCCAAGCATAGTATGAGAGGATTAATAGTTGTTGGATGAAGTTGAGATTCACTAGGAGTGAAATCGATCCAAACCATTACCCAAAGGTTATGGATGATAAACCTCTCATACCGGCACTTTATGAGGATGACCTATTTCTGATAGGTAAAGACCCTCTCATTTGCAAAAGTAAGAGGGAGTTGGATTCCATATGTGGAATGATAAACTGTAAGCCTATGACTACCTCGAGGATATTAACTTTTAGAAGTTATATGGTAGTGATATCGGACCAGATTTGGGAAATGTCTCTGAGTTTCATAAACTCATTCGCGTTGATGTTCTTGTTGAAATTCCGTCTAGACATATGTTTGCAGTTAGCATGGCGAGCTCATATTTGGTTGAGCCTCACTGGATTGGTGCCAAGAATCCTTCGAGATATCTTCGGGGCACAGTCTCTCATGGATTGAGATACACTGCTGGAAATATGAAACTGCATGATTATTCGAATGCTGAGTGGGCAGGCAGTGTCAAGGATCACTAGAGCACTTCTCAGTTCTGGATTCTGCTTTGATATCATGGATAAGTAGGAACTAGAAGTCGGTTGCCACATGGTTGCGAAAGCTCTTCAATGAGCTATTTGTACACATGATGAATACCATCGTGATTCTCTGTGACAACCTGAGGTAGGATTTGATTGTTGAGGAATCTTGTATTCGATGATTGCACCAGCAGATAGACATCAGATACTAGCATATCTAGGATATGGTAAGTCAATGAGCAAGGAGGATCCATCACACTGAGATGATGTACATGTCTCTACGCTTTGTCAAAGCCCCAAGGAAACATCAAATTTGTGATTTTCTCGAATGACTTGGAGTCATCGAGAGACCCTTGTAAAAGGGTCTTGCATGTTGTATACATTGAGCTCTGGGAGCTCTGGGGGCTTGCGGTTCTTACTTGAGCAACATGAGACCACAGGGTGACTCACCCTCCCCAGGTGATGTGCACTGGACAGGATGATTCGCTCTCCTGTGGACAAGATGATTCACTCTCTTATGGGATAGGATGATTCGCTCTCTTATGGACAAGATGATTTTCTCTCTTGTGGGACAGGATGATTTGCTCTCCTATGGACAAGATGATTCACTCTCTTGTGTAGCAAGATGATTAGCTCTTCTGTGAGGTCTAGATGATGTGTTCTCCATCACGATTGTGTAGCAGGATGATTAGTTCTCTTGTGAGGTCTGGATGATGTGTTCTCCATGACGATTGTGTAGTAGGATGATTAGTTCTCCTGTGAGGTCTGGCTGATGTGTTCTCCATGGCGATTGTGTAGCAAGATGATTAGTTCTCTTGTGAGGCCTGGATGATGTGTTCTCCATGGCAATTATGGAACAGGATGATTCACTCTCCTGTGGGCCAGGATGATTAGTTCTCTGTGGCATCCATTGGACAGGATGATTCGCTCTCCTATAGATAGGATGATTAATTCTCTTGTCAAGGCATCCTACCCATGCAATCTAGGACTCATGGGAAGTACCTCTCATCTGATCAATGAGCAAGGAAATGAGGATAGGGACCATTGTAGTACTGATGGACACAACGTTGTATCTACCATACTCCCTATGCTAGGATGACCTTCATTGATCTGGAATCAATGATACTAGTCTGGGACCAGTTGTAGGAGTTGTACCCACTATGACACTGCCTTCAGGTCAGTAGAGGACTGGTCTGGGACCAGTGGTACATACTCTGAGACTGACTTCAAGGGAGTAGAGGACTGGTCTGGGACCAGTGGTACATACTCTGAGACTGACTTCAAGTCAATAAAGGACTAGTCTGGGACCAGTGAGAGTGGTACATACTATGACACTGACTTCGAGTCGGTTGAGGACTGCTCTAGGGCTAGTAGTACACACTTTGAGACTGACTTCGAGTCAGTGGAGAACGGTATGAGACATTCTCAATCAATTCTTCTTCTTCATGGTTCAGCAGAGAAGATCTGAGTAGAGCAGAGCTGAGAAGAGCTGAGTAGAGTAGAGCTAAGCAGAGCTGAGCTGAGCTGAGCTAAGAAGAGTTGAGTTGAGCTGAGCTGAGCAGAGTTGAGCTGACCAGAGCTAACCAGAGCTGAGAAAAGGAAAGCTAAGCTGAGCTGAGAAGAACAGAGCAGTGCAGGGCACTAATGGCAGAGATAGTACAGCTGGACATATGGATCAGCATATGGGGTTCTCCCTAGTTGAGAGGGAGTGTTAAAATTGGCAACTAGGGCCAAACTCCATGTGGGTCATCTTATTTATAGAAGCTGATATTTTTATTGGATCCCTCTCATCAAGAGGTGTAGGATTGATCTAAAGATCATCTGATTCTAACAAGTATTCACGAAATTATGAATTTATTTGTGTTATAAGAAATATTGTTAAGTCGGCCAGCATCTTATGTAGGCTCAGAAACTCAATAGACATGTCTATTCATCATCTACATTTTAGTATAAATAGAGGAGGACTTGAAGTCATTTTGAAACACTCTTCATGTGATCTCCTCTCCACATCTTGGGTTTTTGGAGAAGGAGAGACACTAATGAATACATTAACCTAGGATGATGCCCTTGCTACAGATGATGCCCTAATCCAACGCAGTCATGAAGACATCTATCCGCTATAAATGGGGACACCTTATCTGCAGCAAATGGAGACATATACGTAGGTTAGGGAGACTTGTATGATGTTCATAATGGAGACATATAGGTAGATCAGGAAGACTTATATGTTGTTCATGTTGAAGACTTATATGTTGTTCATGACGGAGATATTCCTACGCAATCATGAAGACTCATGTCCTTATACATTATACGTAGGGCATAGATATATTCCTACACAGTTATGAAGACTCATACGGAGTCAATGGTGACACTCAAACGCAGTCAAAGGAGACATGTAACATGTAGCTTCCTCTCTGAAATTACAAGTATAGTAGCCGCAGTCAAGAAGTGAATTGAACTCGGGTATAGGGACCAGCATTCAAGGGTGATAGAGAGCAGCAAGGTCACCTAATAGATAATCTCAACATAGAGATGTCTCTAAGGTACAGCCGTAACTAGTAGGTGTAATGATGAACAACAGTGATAGAATGTCATACCTGTAGTAGCCTTATCACAATGAACAACAATGATAGAATGGCATATCTATAGCAACCCTATTACAATGAACAGAAAAGGATGAACATTCTTAGATCATGATGATGAAAGATGCAACATCATGGGTAGCACAATGATGAATGAGACAACATGATGCAACTTGATGGTGCTACACGGTAAGGTGCAGCAAATGGATGACATGCAGCACTAAGATAGGTGAAGGAGTCACCACAGAGAATCAATTGAAGAAATATGTCTTCAACTGATCTCATGCAATATCAAAAGTCAAGTATGGACTTCTATTGTAAATGTACTATCTCTCTCACTTTCTCTTCTGAACTATGAAGAACATAAAAGAAGAATTGATCAAGGGTTTCCCCACATTGTGGGGTTTGTCCCTGGCTAGCGCCACATCGTGTGTCCTCTTTTCTTGGCTTGTCTTCTTTAATGCTGATGTGATTGCTAATCTGGAAAAGATATTGAGCTAACTATGAAAATTTAAATTAATTGCTCTAGCATAGAACATACCTAATCTTAACACATAGGGTAATTTCTCTTCTTCCTGACCTAAGGTTGCTCCTATGGCTTTGTGTGAGGCATCAACATGAATATGAAAAGGGAGGGCCCAGTTTGGGCCTCAAAGAATTGGTGCAGTGGTTAACTTACTCTTTAGAATGTCTAAGGCCTCTTGACAGCTCTTTAACCGTATAAACTCAGAATCTTTGGCCAACAACCCAAAAAAAGGAGAGGCCAACTTGTTGAAGTCCTTTATGAACCTTTAGTAGTATCCAGCTAACCCTAAGAAACTCTTGAAATCTCTCTGCTTTTGTGGAGGTGGGACCCTTTGGATGATTTCTATTTTGTTTGGGTCCACATGTAGTCCTTGCTAAGATATTAAATGACCTAGCACAATCCCTTCAATCATTAAGAATTCACATTTTTCTAGACTGAGAGACAGATTCATTTCAATGCATTTGTGTAATACTTTGACTAGGTTATTGAGGGCTTCTTGAAAATCACATCCATAAGGTGTAAAGTCATCCATATAGATTTCCACAGAATCATGTACTAATTCAGCAAAAATACTCAAGACTTCTCTCTGGAAAGTGGCAGGAGCATTGCTTAGGCCAAAAGGAAGGACCCTATAGGAAAAAGTACCCAAAGGATAGGTGAATGTGGTCTTATCCTGGTCTTCTGGGCAGATTTGGATTTGGTTGTACCCACTAAATCCATCTAGGAATGCAAAAACATTCTTCTCTACCAGGCCATCTAGCACTTGGTCAATGAAGGGTAAGGGAAAATGATCCTTCTTTGTGGCTTTGTTGAACTCCCTATAATCAACACAAATCCTCCACTTACCATTTTTCTTATGAACTAACAACAAAGGAGAGACCCACTCACTGTCTGAGATAGGGTAAATGAATCCTGCATCTAGCATTTTTTGCAGTTCTTCTTTGACTATGTCTTTAAGGGCTCGATTCATCCTCCTTTTTGGTTGCCTGATTGGCTTGGAACCTTCTTTGATGTATTTGTGGTGAGTACACACTAAGGGGTGTACTCTCTTCATTTCTTTATAACTCCAAGAGAAGACTTCTAGGTTCTCTCTCAACATGTTGCATAGTTTTTCCTCTTCTAAAGCAGAAAGAGATGGATTAATATTCAAAGTTTTTTCTAGGCCAAATTCTATGGTTTTTACATGAAGTGGATTGGAATTGGCCAAGCATAAGTCAATTGGATGATTTTTATAGGTTTCCCTTACTCCTTCTTCTAATGGTAGTGAACTAGGAATTGGACTTTGGAGCAGGTGTTCAATTAAGTCATCCTCATCTTGTTGTCCTCCTCCTATGGTTGCTTCCAAAGCATAAAGTTGGGCAGAATAAACCTCATCTTCTTCCACCTCCTCCAACCATAAAGGTAAATCATGTTCTAGGGTAGGTTGAGCAGGAGGGTATAGGACTAACTATTTGGACATATGCCCATTCTTGATGGTCATATTCCCAGCTCTGCAGCTAATGTAAGCATTAGTTGTGGACAACCATGGCCTCCCAAGGATGAGAGGGTAACCAGTAAGCTTAGCCTTAGGTTGGAGTACTAGGAAATATGTAGGGTACTCCCAAGAGTCAATGGAGACCATCACATCCTCCACAATTCCCTCAAGGGTGACTGTGGAACGGTCTGCAAGTTGCAGAACTATTGTGGTCTTCCTCAATGACCCTTGGAGGTTGATCTTGAGCATGGTGTCCCTGGTAATTACATTAATGGTAACTCCACGATCAATCAAGGTGTGTGGGACAATGGTTCCATTGATGTGCACATCTACTATAGGGCTTCCAGGGTCCAAGTATTTTGGACATATTACCTTCCCCAGCATAAAGTCATACAACTACCCAATGACATTAATAGTAGGGGCATCCCTTTTTCTTCTTCCTGGATGCTTGAAGCACTTCTCCTTAATCAAATTATTGTAAATGGGAACATCTTTGATTGCCTGGAGAAGGGGGATTTTTACACATAGATTTTTCAATTCTACCAAAAGTTCAATTTCTTCCAGGGTGGGCTGGAGTGGTTGGGCTAATCTCTCATGAAAGGGTGGATTTACTTTAAGGTTTCTTTCCTCTCTTTCTTCCTCAACCTCGCTATGTGGAGAGGGAGGTTGGTTATCAGGGATAATTCTCCCAGTCCTTAGGTTGATCTCCTGGATTTCTACAGCATAAGCTGGGTATTGTTGGACACCTAATCCTAAAGGGTTAGCGTGGAAGCCGAATGGACAAAGCAGTCCAAGGGACCTTGGGATGTGAATCCCAACGGTCACCAAATGTACTATAAATGTATATCATTTGTGAATAAAAAATACAATGCATGCTTTATCTTTCCATTTGTTCTCGTTAACCATGTCTGTTTAACATGGTATCAGAGCCATGATGTGTGGCCTGTTATTCCCTGAGCAACTGTTCTGACCACCGCCTCTGTCATTCCAGCGCTGCTCTCCCTCTGCCCTTCCAGCGCTGCACTGCCTCTGCCATAACTGAGAAACGCTGCCTGACAATTCATGATTATTCTCACCTGCGTTACTGGCTGTCCTGACAGGGTACTGAACAGTCAGACCATGTACAGTCGAATGCCTGTTGAATAATATTAACGCCAGAAAAAAGGAGCTAGTTGCAAATGCTGTGCGTTTGAATTTGTAACGCCCTCTTGTGAAAACGAAGAGTAAAATCATTGTTTTCGAGGAGGATATGGAAATCGTAACGTTCCTCTTGGTAATTCTGCACACAGGTCCCAGGTTATGAACAGAGGGGTGATAAGACTTACCGTGAAAAAAAAAACTGTGCATGCAGCTTGTGATTCAGCGCTGAATCACAAGCGGTAGAACTGTAATATCATCTCTTGAGAGTCAAATTTCAATACACAGAAATATTTTTCTCAGAAAATCCTAGGACGTGACTGAGGAGGAATTGTTTGTGCACCTTTGCGCTGTTTTTTGAAGCTTGAATGGACATTAGAGATGTCGATAAAGTAAAGTTAGAAACTTTCACTATTCCGTCGATCTGTGAATAATTCGTGAATCAATCTTTCAGGATAGCACTTTTATTTTATAGTCTCACTTTTTCTCCAAGAAATCATTTTATACATTCAAGAATTCAAGGGTCTAGACGAATTATGCAATGCCTATTTCAAACCCATTCTGAGACGTTGTAGTATGACGGTGACGATTTTCTCCTATCTTCTTTGTCGCTTCTTGTTGAGAAGTTAGGCGATGAAGGTTTCGGATATGGGTGGAAGGCCGTTTTGAAACTCAGTACCAGTCGTTCGAAATTATTGAAATGATTTTGTTTCAATGTGTTAATGTTCTATATACTAAAACCGAATATCGCACACTATTTCTGAACATAGTGTATGGAATACCTCTTTTGGACGGTTTTACAGGCCTACAGTAGAAACCAAACGCTTAGGGTCGCTTCCTGACAAAATTGCGTTGAACCACAAGCTGCAACGAGGCCTGGTGCATGTTTCATGGCAGAGGAGATCACAAGTATGATGTTCGCACTTCCATTCACATTTTACCATGCAAGGCTTGCATAAGCTTCCGCACATAAGACCGCAACGACTATGAAGGCAACGTTTCTCGCAGACATTTTTACAAAGAGGGCAGATCTCAGAGCAACCGGCCACGCATTGGTGGGCACATGGAAGATCCCTGAAACACCGTTCCTTGCACGGAATGTGTTTAGTACTTTGCCATGATGATCTTCCAAGACGTCTAAAAGACGTTTATGCAAATCTGGTAAATCGACCTCATCATTCTGAGTATCAAATTTAAGTTGGTGGCGCCGATTGAAGAGTCGGGTTCATAACTCGATTTTCTTGCAGTCTTATGAATCTTATATTATCAAATCGGTACGCTCTTAACTCCATTCATATCTTCTCAACATGAAATGGGTCTGAAATAGATGGAAGCTACTATATAAACAGATTTCTTACCATAGCTAGTGCAGTAGGTGAGCAGGGAAGATATCTCCACTGTTCAAGAGTATAATTTTGATCAGCAGAGGACTGAACCAAAACAACACAGAAATGTGCAGCTACACAGCAATGAAAAACATATATCACTGATAACAGTTGTTGAATTCGGAACATGAATTTCAATATGACCAAATATTGGTCCTTGTTGAGGCTTTGTGTCAACCTTTTTTTGTTGGTATACATTAAGCACACTCAGAAAATTATCGGCATAACAGAGTGAGGAATTATTTAAAGAGGAAGAGGAAATTTCAGATTCTAAAAGTATTATTTTGGCTGGGTTTGTTAGCAAAGATTATCTCTTCCAGAAAAAGTAGACTAAATTTTCATTCCATCAGAGGATCAATTCATGAAATCTGAATCTTGGCATTGATATCATTCATATAGTATCAATCATTAAGAATTAAAAGCTGTAGTAGGCTTCCTTGAGAGTTGAATTGCCCAAGTATGTACTGTCTAGTAGTCCAGATTGCTGTGTGTTGCCATCTAGCATGTTGTTGGTAAGCAGAAATATATATATATATATATATATATATAATATATATAATATATATATATATATGTTGTTCCTTTCATGAAACAGGGAGTAGACATTAAAATTGCAGCAGCGGAATTATCAGTTATTTGTGACAGAAATTATTAAGTTTCCACTATTGGTCAACACTTTTACAACATTTGCCATTTTATTATTCAAGGGGATGATAAAGTTCTTGTTTCTATCTGCAACGGTACTGCGGACAAACTTTCAGATTTGATATTTTGAAAATGCTTTTCTGAGTAGTATAATATTGATGCTCTTCTTCTAAGTTACCACAAGTTCATTGAAGCATTGTTTTGAAATGGATCGAATGGATGATGTATTAGAGTTACTGAATACCCTAATACATTCCAGTATTGA
>APFE031552395.1:0-10078 GCA_000404065.3 Pinus taeda | reverse complement strand
AGGGCAGATATGAGCTGAACTGGTTGCAAACCAACAAATATGGGCGTGCATTGAAGAAAATGAGCAGAACCAGATGGACAAACAATGAATACATGGTCATGGTCGTATATTCCTGTGGCTGACCTACAACATCAAGTTCTGTCTAAGCTTCGAGCTTCTTTGGAAGCCGCCTGGATCAATATTTTCTAGACAGTAAGATGGATCAACATTTCACATTGCCCGTGCGATAATCCCACATAAACGATTGCATAAACTCTACTCTAGCGTTGTAGCAAACTAGACCCTGTGACAAAGTCAATTAGTACATGAGATTGCAATCTAATCATGCGTTGTTCTGTAGTAATAATCATTTCCCAAGTGACCCTATGTTTGCATCTGCCTGTGATTTACATGTGTACATAGAATTGTGCATAAAACTGTCAAGTGAGGCAATTCCTCTCTTGTCATCCACTTTTTGCTGTGGAAAAGTATCCATGTTAGAGCTAGTCATCAATTCCTCACATCGCCTTTTGGTTGGATGTCAGCAAATCGATGTGAATGAATGAACAAATCCATGTCGTTGACTATTCTCGTTTCCAATAAGAGGGACTTGGAATTACAAAGAATGGTGTCCCAGTTCCATGGCATATTGTTCAAAGAAACTTCTGCAAAGATTGGAGAAGTGGTGCAGAAAGGTCCGCATGATTGACAATAGTTATAGTTGCTTCAAGATTCGATTACATATTGCTAGAATTGATCACATGTTGCTGGAGTCGACAGACCATCAATACAATATCACATAGTGGAGCTCATGTCATACATTTTTCATTGGTGAGCTGGGGTTTAACAAATCTCTTCATTCATTAATTAATGTTATGCTGTAGTGGGAAGGAAATTATAATATGTCATGTTATTGTTTTAGTTTTTTGTATAAAGTGCATAAACCATTATTGAACAATTTTGCATAACATAAACTAGTGGTTCTCAATGTTCTTCGATTATGAGAGAATGCATGGCTAGATTAATTGTGCGAATATGTTATATGATGATGCATCTTGTTGTGATTCGGGCTTCAAGAGCATCAGTTACATGTTATGTTATGGGATCCATGTGTGTAGAAAGTCAATTGCATAATTGACTGTTGGATACAATCCAATATCGAGATTGTCCTTCGGAGATCAAGAAGCGTCAATTATATAAAGTTCGTCAAAGATGGTTAGAGGCAATTATGTCTTAAATGAGTTGAATGGGAAACTCAAAAATCATGGTGGTGAAAAGAACGTTGTCCGAGAGACTTCAGAGTGGGGATAAGTGCCGAGGAGGACCAACCAAATAGATGCGACTATATGTAATTTATGTTTCTTGTATTAATATTTGTAATGATGTAATGTAAGCATTAAAGGGGGGACTTGGAAATAATGCTTACATTAATAAATATGTAAGATTAGTTTGTTGGTTTTTGGAGTTTTTTTTTAGAGTTTTTCTAACAATATTCTCTTTGTTTGGAATCTGTTGGATCTCATGAGCACTATTTATGTGGCTTGTAAATTGGGTTTCCATGGAATATATGAATTGATTTGTGAGTAATATGTGTAAAATGTTTGCACCTCTATTTTTCTTGTTTAATATCATACACAATTCAACCATATAAATTTATTCAAGGAAAACTTCATAGAGAAACTTCACAACACTTCCCTACATTTTGTATATGTCATGTATTGTAAATCTGTCATGGCACGTGGTTTAATAAAGAAATCAAGTAAGACACACAACATAGGCAATTAACTTTGGACATCATTTACATGTATTAGATTGGGTAGCTTTCAACAACAAACCCAAATATCTCTATATATAACTAAATATTTGTATACATATTTTGATGATTGCTTATATTGAATGAGGTGTCTTCTAACCAATGCGAGCTATGCATATAAGGATAATTGACTTCTCAATTTCCAAAACTTACTAACTAAAATGGGTCTAACTTGGGCTTAATAGAACTCAAATAAACCTTTATAGCATTGATCATTAAATTGGTTATATTTGTTGAACCTTTGAGTTGTACAACCTTATTGATTTGGATGAATGGAATGTTGCGAAGGTGACATGCTCATTTGGAGTTCAACCTAGCACAATATGGATAGAGCACTGACATGAAATTAATATAATGATGAAAACCCTGCAATGGTGGTTATTGTGTGTTATTGCAGGCACAAGAAGAAGTGTTGATAAGTTACACTTGGGTTTGTTGTGATCAATGTTGGACTTGGTTACATTGTTTAGACAGGTTATATTAAAAGAGTCCCCATATAGAAAGCACTTTGATGCACAAAACAATAAACAAATTAATGATATTTTTATTTAACAATTCAACTAAGTTAACTAAAACAAATGATATTAACATAAAACAAAACACCTTATAATATTAAATGTACATTTTAGAAAGGATCATGTAAAGCGAAATAAGCCATTTAAAGTGATGATATTATAGAAAAGAGGAGGGTGACTAAGTTATTGTGATAGAAGGGACATTGATCATTTGTTTCTAACCATTTGTTCTTTTGAGACAACTAAATCTTGATTGGAATAAAATATTAATACTTTCATGTTGAACTTGTCCAAGAAAAAAGGGCATATAAAGCACATATGTATTTATAAGTAATGTTAACATTGGAATAATAAATGACTCTATCTACAAAAATATTATTAAAATGTTTATTTTTAAATTCTAAAGACATTGCGATTGGCACAAATACACCAAACATCGCAAATAACATATTTTCATATTTTCAAAATTGAGATGTTCCTCAAAAGCACATCATTTTTATTTTTATTTTCGATAAAAAAAATATGAGTAATTTTTTCATCATAGAAAAAATTAAATTACAATTTGCATATGCTATAAGCATTCCTGGAGAAAACACCTCATAATCAAGAGCTAAGAAGATGAGTAAGCATACAAGAAAGCAAGAAATATAAATTTATGCTTGACAACTCACGCTTATCTTTTCTTTTTGCCTTTTTTTTTTTCACATTTTGCCAACCATCTAAATTTGGTTCAATGAGAACCAAAGCCAATTCATGTCCGTCTTCCATTTATGAAACTTCTCTGTCTAAATCTAAGCTCTCTGATACACGGCCTCTTTTTCTGCCTCCATTCCATTCTAAAGCCAATAGACATGAAGGTTTAGAGCTCTTTTATAAATGGGAAATAATTTCCGAATGAGCCACCACGACCCCCATCAATCAATATGGGCAGGATGACTCTCCTTGATATCTTCATCTTCATCTTCAAATAATTGATGTCCAGGGAACTGACAACCTCTTAGCTTGTTTCGTTGCCTCTTTTTCTTTTTTGGATTCTTCTTCACTTGTGGAAATGCACTCTGCAAGTGTCCCATTTTAAAACAAACTCAACCATGAAATGTTGTGTTTTCATGATCTAGAACTTGAGACTAATGAAAGTTTTTGTGTTTCAATGTTACATGATATGGTAGCCCTTTATTGATGTCAACCTCGACACATATTTTGGTAGAAGTAAAGAGGTTGTTCTTTATTATTTTTACGCCCACTTTTTGAACTTTTATTTCCAATATCCTCAAGGACTTTGTGGTGCCAAAAAGGGAGAGGGAGGTTTAAAAGCCTCACTTAAACCGATATAGTTGAGACCACCATAGATGTGGCATCAAACTCTAGGAACCATGGAGTGATGAAAAGGTTGGATCAACCTCAAAACTAAGGCCCCTCATTAAGGACAAAATCCAAGTCCTTATGAGTTTCAAACTGGGCTATGAATAACCTTTTAGAGCATAAGTAAATGTCACAGTTAGGTGTCCAACAAGTGAAAATCCACTAAATTTAAGTTTCAGGTTTTGGCCAAAACCATTAAATATGCGAATAATAACATTTGAATGGAGGACAAAAAAGAGGGAAGATACCTCACGGAGATTTACTTCCATTGTTGGAGCTTGCTCCATTTGGTCCACTATGTAGGGGCTTGGACCGATTTGATTCAAATCTGTAGTGGCATGTGCCTTCCCTTGCACTGCTTCCTTGAAAAAAATAGAAGATCCAACACAGTTCTTGGCCTTTTGTGCTTCCCCGCGTAGCCTTGAGGACATAGATATGGAATAGTTTTTTATAATGCTATAGTCTTTGAGCTAATAGAGGTCTTGGAGAAATTTTCCTTAAAGACACATCATTATTAAAGAACACTTTAGTTTTAGTTAAATTACGCTACCATATTTCGAGGCATTGCTTTATTCAAATTCTAGAAAATTGCAAACCATAAAAACTTATATTCATTTCAACTATTTATTTCCATCTTTAAAATAATAATTAAATTTTAGTGAATAAATTAACATAATAATTTTATTATGGAATACAAATAAAAACACACAAAAAAAACTTGATTATTATATATAAGATATAAAACTTAATTAAAAACAACTAAATAAATAATATTGAAGATTATACCAAAACCACATGGAGGTAATATGTAATCAAGAAAATACAAAGTATCACACAACAAAGAAAAACTTAGTAAAACTAACTTTTACTAAAATGAAGTATTTACAACTTTAAGAGACATGAATTTTAAGATTTATTATAAAATTGTAATTATAATTTTAGTCACTAAATTAGTATGTCAAAAACGAGCGTAGGACATTTTCTCTTAATCGGGTAATAGAAGCACTACCTACCATAAATATATCAAAGCTTAGTATAAACAATAAATATTTTTAAGTGAATGAAAATTTTTGTCCCAAATATTTATGATTACATTTAAATAATATAAAGCTACTTTTAAATACAATGATATGGGGTTTAACTTTAAGTTTTGTTGGGTGAAACTTATGAGATGGAGGTTCAAATCTCATTGAGTATATGGCCCGTTGTGTCTTGGCTAAAAGAGTAGGCGACCCCCCGGGAGGACGTCTCGGCTCTTGTTGAAGCATAAGTTAATTGTTGTTGTGTGCGGCTTGCAGGTTGTTGCATCCTAGCCTAGGTTTATAGTGGCAGCATGATTTGATCAGTGGGCCTAGCCTAGGTTTATAGTGTCAGCCCAATGGATTGATCTGGGCCTAGCCTAGGTTTATAGTGGTAGCCAATTGGATTGATCATGCTATTCAGGTAACTGTTCACCAGTTATCCGATTATTCCTAGATTTAAAAAAAAAAAAAAAAAAAAAACAAAAAAAAACAAAAAAAAACATACAAAAGCTAGTCTTAACATTTAAAATAACTAAAATCATAACATATCAAAACTTATTAATTCTAACATTCTTCCAATTAAATTAAATTAAATATATACTCTTTAGAAAAAATTATATAAATAATAAATATAATTATTTATATAACTTTTTTCGCAATAAAATAATTTATTTAAATTATTATTTAAAATAGTAAAATTAATAATATTATTAATTAACTATTAAAACATGATAATATAGATAGTTTTTAAGTGTAATTTTCTTTTTTTTTTTTTTTTTAAATTAAAAAATTCCTGTTCATTCATAGTGTAATATTGAGAATTTAATTTTTGTTATTATTATTTTTTTTTAATGAAAATGGATATAGTTTGTATTAAAAGAAATCCAAAGCCTGCTTGTCGGTTACATTTAGGAAGCCTATGTACCGGCGATCCTCAACATATAGAAAAACTATCTTCCAAACCTTAATATTCTGAATCCTCTTAGCTCCATTAGTCAAGCCTATTTCCCTAATTTCCCCATGCTTGTGAATACAGACAAACTACTAAAGTAAAAGACAGTAATACATGAGAAACAGAATTAAGGGATTGGATCCCAATCTTCAACCCCGTCTCTTATCTGGGTGCTTGCAAGAAGGAGGACTACTTTGTTGGCTTTCGCATCCGCTTCCTTATTATTCTGCCGAAGAATGTGGAAAAAATTCACCTGAAGAAAGGAACCAACTAGCTTCCTTATTCTGGCAACCACTCTTGCTAGCCGAAAGTTCCTTGGGGACGTGTTATCCACAAGAATTCGAATCAAGGATTGGGAGTCACCAAGAATATTGGCTTTCTCAATACTAAGGGCCTGTAAATGCTTAAGACCCTGCAATAAAGCCATGGCCTCAGCTTGCATGTTTGTACTGTGGCCCAGGCCCAGGCATAATTGTTCTCTATGTGGCCATTCGCATTCTTGATGACACCCCCAGCCCGAGCAATTCTCAGATTGCCTTTGGTGGCCCCATCAAAAAACAAGGAAGAATTGTCATAATTATGAAGCCAAATGTGGAAATCGTCCTTAGCAAGCCTGATCTGCCAGTTTTTCATAGTTTGGAACTGTCTCTCCTCCTCAGAACACTGAAGGTCGAGCTTGCTCCCCCACGCCAGTTCTTAAGGATTTAAGTTATTTTTTCCCAACTTCTTAAATTTCTCATCGAGAAATTCCTTAAGTAGGCCGTTGGCTTTTGACAAAACCATGTTACCCTTCTGCGTTTTTTTTCTTGAAAAATTCTATGTTTACCCTCAATCCATATTTGCCAGAGAATGAATTTTGGATAAACCATCCAAGTTGCCTTGAACCAGTTGTTATTGGGTAGTTTTCCGGGATAGAGATGAGCCAAATCAACAAAGTATCCAACAATCGAGTTTGGCAGAGGAACAGAGGATCCCCATGAGGAAAATGCATCAGCCCAAATACTCTTGGCAAACCTGCATTCAATCAATAAATGAATGGCATTTTCCTCATTTTCCAGACAAAGATTACATCTGGAAGGGCCCTGGAAGCCTGTCTTTTTCAATCTATCCTCAGTTAAAATGCTATTGTGGCACAACAGCCAGTTGAAAAAATCGATTTTTGACACACATTTCTGCCTCCAGAGTCCTCGCCAAGTCGCTGGGTAGCAAGGGACGTGGGGAATTTTCCTGAGCTGTGTATAGCCTTGTGCAACAATATAAGAACCAGCTAGAGAGACCCAACCTCTCTTGTCTTGTTTCCTGATGCTCATTGAGCTCATTCCCTTCAGCTTAGTCAACAAGAATGACCACGCCTGATCTAGAGCATCTGACATTTGAGGCTTCTTCCAGCCTACCCACGAATTATCCTTCTAGCTAGAAATATCCCACAAAGTTTTGATGCCACTGTTTAACATCCAGCTTCGAAACTCAGAGAGCTCTTGGACTTCACCCAAAGGTTCTTCGCTCATGATTTTATCAGTCAAAATATTAATGAGCTTGCCATTACCTGGGATCCAATAGGAATGCTTTTGCATCAGTGGTAAGGCCTGCATGCAAAGTCTGTGAATTTGAGAGCCTTTGCTGGTGTGGGTGAGGTCATCCAAGCTTCGTAGCCTCTGACCCCTGAAATATTTCTTCCATAATGCCTTTTGGGCCCAGCCTGGTTTCAGAGCTATTTGTCTCCACAACATCTTAGTCCCCATAGCAATATTTTGAGTCCTCAAATCCTTGAAATTCAGACCTCCTTCTAATAGAGGTTTGGCAACTTTGTCCCAACTGACAAGGGGGATCTTTCTGTCATTTTGCTTGCCTCCTTTCCAAAAGAACCTTCGAATCCATTCCTCCATCTTCTTGAGGATGCTGGAGGGAGCCAACATGGCCGAGAATTGGAAGATGGGCAGGCTAGATAGGACAGACTTAATAAGCATTGTTTTACCTACAAGGTTCAACCATGAGAAGCCCCAAGACTGAATTTTTTTCTTAAATTTCTCGACCATTGGGAGCCAATCTTTATTGGAGTGCCTCCTTTGGAAGATAGGAAGGCCCAAATAGATGAAGGAGTTCCAAGAGGCAGAGCCAGCGAAACCCATACATCTGGAAATTGAGGAGAGCTCGTTGTTGGAGATATTCCAGCCATAAAAATGGCATTTTCCTTCATTTAGTTTTTTGCCCGAAGTCCCACAGAAATCTTCCAACACTTTTCTGAATTTGGAGACAGAGTATACGGAGGCAGCACCCAACAAAAGAGAATCATCAGTGAACAATGCATGGTTGATATCCTTGACACCTCGAGCGATCCTAAGACCCATAATTTCTTAGTCTATCTTGCACTTTTCTAAATAAAAACTTAGAACTGAATCTTGCAAAACAAAAAGAAGAGGGGAAAGAGGACAACCCTGGCGCAACCCTCTAAAGGCTTTAAAGAACTTCGTTGCTCTTCCATTCACCAGAGGGGCAGTCCAGGGCTCAGAGATGCAAGCCCGGACCCATCTGATAAACTCCTGACCAAACCCAAACTTGTGCATCATGCCAAAGAGAAACTTGTGATGAACTCGGTCAAATGCATTAGCAAGGTCCAGCTTGATCACCATACCTTTTTCTTTCCGCTGCAAGCTAAAATGAATTGCCTCTTGCACAAGGATTATGTTGTCCACGATTTGTCGGCCCTAAACGAATCCCCCTTGGTTTTCAGGAATGATGAAGGGCAAGAGGACCTCCAATCTGTTGGCAATCACTTTTGTTATGAGCTTGTAGCCAATATTGCATAACGAAATCAGACGAAACCTATTAAAGGTGCTGGCTCCCTTCTCCTTTGGAATGAGGGCGAGAAAGGCAAAATTCGTTCTTCCTCCAATTTTCTGGTAGCACTGAGATTTGGATACCATTCTATGCAAATCCTTCTTCACTATTTGCCAACAGACTTGAATGAATCTGGCAGTGAAGCCATTCGGACCTGGGGCTTTGTCCGGTTCCATTTCATAGAGCGCAACCTTTATCTCTTTTCTGGTGACTTTAGCTTCGAGTTGTTGATTCATATTTGAAGAGATCTTGGAGGGGACAATATCCAAGAACATAGTGTCTTGGCTCATTCCCTCGACTTCATTATATAGGTTCTCAAAGTGGGAGAAGGCAACCCCTTTGATGCTTGTAAAGTCTTTATGGGTAACTCGATCTTCTTTTATTTCAGAAATTGTGTTGAAGGACCTTCTAGCTTGGGCCTGTTTGTGGAAGAAGGAGGTATTCCAGTCTCCTGCTTTCAATCACAGGCTACGGGATTTCTGCCTCCAATATTCTTCCTCTTGCATACAAGCTTTGTGGAATTTTTGCTGCAGATTTCCTTCTATGACTGTCGATTCCTCTGTGGGTTCCTCCTCTTCCATCTATAGTTGGTGCTTCTTGAGGGAGGCATGGGCCATCCTCCTTTCATCAGTCGGATTTGGAAGAGTTTTAGCCTAGATTTTCAAAGCAGCATTTACTCTTCTTAATTTTTCTTCCCAAACAAAGAAAGGGGACCCTGTGATAGGCTGATTCCAACTCTCTTTAACCTTATCCATAAAGTCTGGATACCTTATCCATAGAGCACTGAATCGAAAAGGAATGGGCCCAAAATTTCTATGAGCTGAGAGTTCCAACTTTATGGGTTTATGATCTGAAATACTGCATGGCAGGATGAGCATCCTAGCTTCTAAACCAAGGAGAAGATAAGAACTTTGAATAAGAAATCTATCTAATCTCGTAGTGATATGGCCAGGGCCAATTATTTTATTTGACCAAGTATACTTCCCTTTCAGAGGTTTGATGTCGAGTAGATCCCAATCTTGCATGATATCCTCCACCCATTCCCTCGTCGGGTCTCTTATTATGCTGCCACCTCTCTTCTCGAAGGAGCTTAGGGTTATATTCAAATCCCTTGCGATAATAATATTTCTCAACTTTTCTTCCTCAGCCATGAGTTTGATTGAGTCCCAACACTGCTTCTTTTCCCCTGCGTTTACCGGCACATACACATTAAAGAGGCTAAAGGCCTCCCTTGTTTCTCGGCTTATGAGTTGCATAAGCTGCCAGTGTGTATTTTGCTTTCCATTGACCAATTCCAACTTGTCTTCATTCCAGAGAGCTCCCAACCCTCCCGATGCACCTCGGGCTGAGACAGCCTACCCTCCACTTTTTCTCCATAGGTTCCTACTTACTTGGAGGAAGCTCTTCTCCTCCAACTTAGTCTCCTGGATCAGAAGGACATATGGGGTTTCTATTATAATCAAACTTCTCATTGCTTCTTTTTGCTTGCTCCCCAACCCCTTGCAATTCTAGGAGACAATATTCATTATTTACCTTTCTAACAATGGGTGGCCCCTTTGGGCCTCTCTCCATGAATTCTTGTAATCTTCAGTGTCTT
>APFE031552388.1:18119-37860 GCA_000404065.3 Pinus taeda | reverse complement strand
AAACAAGGGAGCCACTGTCGTGGCGGTAGTCCCTGCCAGGGTCTGCCATAACAAACATCAAGCAACACTTGACCTTCATGCTGGTGAGATATCGCATGAGGCCGGGGTCTGCCATAACAAACAGCAAGCAACACTTGAACTTCATGCTGGTGAGATATCGCATGAGGCGTACGTGTGCCGAGAGTTCGATGCGAAAGCAGTTTGTGACCGAGCGAGCGGTGGTTCAGTAGGTTGAATCGAGCGCCCAAGTTTGATCAACGGAATGAATGAATTCCTCCATCTCTTAACAAGAGCCTAAATCAAGCCCTTAGAGTGGATTTGAAAAGATCAAGAAATCAAATTCAGGTAATATCTTCAACGGCTACTCCATTTCTAAGATTTTTGCTTTTGGGCTTCCATTTCAGCTTGCAGCAGCAAGGAGAAAAATGTTAAGGTTTTATTTTTCATAATTGAAAGTTGGAAAAGTTTTATGTAGTAATTGAAATGTTTAGATTAGAGTATTGTTTATGTAAACATTTTATGTTAATAAAAATATTCCGTTTCATTCTATTGAAATGTTTATATTCAGATTTAAGTTTTACAGGTTTTTAATATATGATTTTTTAAATAGCATGAGAAGAAAAGACAAAGTGTATATTTGTAAAAATATAATATAAAAGAATTAAGTAATTCAAGTTTATTAATTAACGAATCAGTATTAACTAGAATTTGTGATATGACTAGGATGGAGTCAATTCAATATTATATCCAGAGACTTCAATTTTTTTTGCGGTTTTAAATATACTACATCCTTAACCATTAAACCAACGTATAATTATTTTAACACATAAATTAATTAATTAATTACTATAAAAATACAAAAGAAATATAATATTTCAAGTAAGGTTATGGTATATATATTAGATAATTAACACTGTTTTTGGTTCAGAACTTTTCTCATTTATAAATTTAGATAAACTTTTTAAAAGAGAACCATTAAACCAACGTATAATTATTTTAACACATAAATTAATTAATTAATTACTATAAAAATACAAAAGAAATATAATATTTCAAGTAAGGTTATGGTATATATATTAGATAATTAACACTTTTTGGTTTAGAACTTTTCTCATTTATAAATTTAGATAAACTTTTTTAAAGAGACGTAGTATTTATATACTTAAAATTTTATTTTTACTACAAGTAATTCGCTTCACTTGCACACAAAATGCAATATTAGATATTTAGATAAACTTTTTTAAAGAGACGTAATACTTATATATTTAAAATTTTATTTTTACTACAAGTAATTCGCTTCACTTGCACACAAAATGCAATATTAGTTTTGAATCACATCGATCCCCTTCACTCACATGAGCACACAAAATGCAATATTAGTTTTGAATCACATCGATCCCCTTCACTCACATGATAGATCCCCTTCACTCTTGTAATTCGCTTCACTTGCACACAAAATGCAATATTAGTTTTGAATCACATCGATCCCCTTCACTCTTGTAATTCGCTTCACTTGCACACAAAATGCAATATTAGTTTTGAATCACATCGATCCCCTTCACTCACATGAGCACACAAAATGCAATATTAGTTTTGAATCACATCAATCCCCTTCACTCACATGATAAAATTAATCAGTATTATTAGACGCAATATTAATTTTGAATTAGATGGATCCCATTCACTCACATGATAGAATTAATGAGTGTGACTAGGATAGGTGATTGGGAAGTAATTGAAGAAAGGACCATGATAGTCGATTGAGAAGTAATTAAAAAAGGTAAAACAAAATATTTCAGATTTGTTACCAGGATCTTTGATTGGAAAGTAATTCAAAAGTGGGCAAAAGAAAATATTTCAGATTTTTACTTTGCCGAGTTAGTGTGATACATGAATCATATTTCAGATTTTTACTTTGCTGAGCTATTGTGATACATGAATTTTGCATTTTTCACTTTTTCCAATGATGGATGTGAAAGAACTGAATTTGCATGTTTTATGTTCTCATAATCTTTTTTAAAGATTTGGCTTTCAAATTTATTCATTATATGCCTTTTGACAGAATTTATCCATTCTATTTTATTTAAATTTAAAAAAACCTTTAGTGTTTAATCTATATGTTTAAATGATAGCTTTGCAAATTTTAAAAATAATTTAGAATTTAATGAAAAATAAAGCGATCAATTTTTTGCAATTAGTTTAATTTTAAAAATACAACTAATCTTTTAATCTTTATACACGGTGAGAAAGCAATAATATATACAATGCTCATATTAAGCTTTGCAACTTCATAAACAGGATTCCACGCTTCAAACATAGAAATATACACTTTAAATCAATCCCTCTGAAATTTCAGAATCATTAAACGGTATTGCATTGGAGATGTCTCATTTCTCCCCCATCTATCAGACCGGGCAACAGCAAAGCAAACCATTACTTTACTTCCTCTACCATGCCGGACTTTACAATTGGATTAAGGATAGCCCAAGTGCACTGGATGCATTCGATATAGATATTAATCGGAATTTGATAGACATGAGTGCATTCAAATAATTGACTTTGATCGATTTTGACATATTTCTTAGTTAAATTTCAAAATTTGATACTAACGCCACAATTGAAATTCGCTATATATTGAAAACAACAACATACACTTAATCGTACATTTGTAAAATTATCGTACATTTGTAAAATTTAGTTGTTATCATCAAAGAGAACTCCATGAGTGCATGTCTGAGTTTTAACAACAACAATATACACTTAATCGTAAATTTTAAGTGCATGTCTGAGTTTTAACAACAACAACGTACATTTGTAAAATTTAGTCGTTATTATCAAAGAGAACTCCATAAGTGCATGTCTGAGTTTTAAATGCATAGCAAATTAATGACAGTTTTTTAAGTCAAGTTTCTTGATCCACTACTATATTACTTTACCCGCATGCTTCCTGGATCGAACGAAAGATCAATCGGACGGGTAAGATCAGTATGGCTGATTTTCTGCAATTTAGAATGATAAATTTCGGGTCGCAGATCCATACTGCACAATAATTCTTTATGGGATTCAGGTGAATTGCAGAGGCGGTCTCGCTCCTGGGTGGGTACACTCATTCGTTGTAACAGAAAACTATGTGGTAATTATGGAAATGCCACTGAGGTACTCTGCGAAGAATCTGTTGAGAGCCGAACCAACGCCTCTGTACAAATTCGAATGGCACCCGCAGTCAAGGCATTTATGCATGTCATGTCAAAAACTACCGGAGACCTGGTGAGTGCCCCTCTAGATTATACATATTGGAAGCTAGTTGTATATTTTTAAGATATGCACATTGAATGAGTTGAAAACACATCTGCTCTTACTTCTGTGTATCTTAATGTTGCTACTGTTGTGTAATATTGCTTACCATATGTTTTATTTTTGATACGCTAATTGGTATAGCTTGATATTTTGCTAAATCTGCTTACCATATGTTTTATTTTTGATACGCTAATTGGTACAGCTTGATATTTTGCTAAATCTATTCCCTGCAACAGCTTATAGAAATTTGGCTCTGCGGTGTTTAACAGAGGTAGTGTCTATACTTCATATTTGTTATTATTTTAACCATTAATGTCTACACATTCTTCTGTTTGCTTTGAGGAAAAGCGTTGCAGGGTAAATTATATATATAGACCACATTTGAAGAAATGGGTTGAAAGTTGAGTAACATTCTTTAGGAAATATGTGGAACAAAGAGTAGCATTGAAAAAATAACCCATAAATTGTTTGAGAACATACATCCAAAGAAAAGTAGATTGGCCAAAGAATGAAATCATCCATATGGCCATTTATTTGTTTAAACTGAAATCCGAAATCCGATAAAGGCTAACTAATTTAAGAAAAAAAAATCCATACATTTCTTTTTCCAAATTAAAAAAAAAAATCCATACATTTCTTTTTCCAAATTAAAAAAAAATCCATACATTTCTTTTTCCCAAATTATTCAGAAAGAAAATGCATACAATGAAAGCATCCATTATTTACACTCAATGCATACAAATTTTATCAAAATTTACACTCAATTCATAACAAAAATTGCGTAAACCCTAAGTAATATAAGGAAAAAACTTGCCATCCATTTCCTTTTCCTGTTCCAAAATATTGACAAAGAAATTGTGAAAAAAAAAATTGAATTTTCCTTTTCCAAATTATTAACAAAGAAGTTATGAAAAAAATAAAATTGAATTGTAAATAAATCTAGATATACATCTGTCACGGTTCCGAATAAATGGAACCTGAACTGAATGGTATCAGACAACCCATAAATTCTTGAGAATATACCATCCATAGATGCCTGGACATAGCTAGCAATCATTTAGCCACTCGACGTTATGATATCATAACCAAACCAAAGAGGGTTTGAGGGCCAAGCAACTAACTAGTGTAATAATCCCCTAGGAAAGGGGTAGGACGAATGGCCAAATTCTACAAAATACTACATTTTAAAACGGGTAAGAAAGTTGAAACCATCTTTGGCTAGGAATCCTTTATAGCTGAAACTAGTGAGAGGTAAAGAAAAAACAAAAGAATGATTGAGATGAAACCTGTAAATTGCAAGGTTGGCTATGAGTTCCAAGGCCGACTGTGAGTCCCAAGGATGATTGTTACCTGTAAAAATACAGGTTCTGGCTCTCCATGTCCAAGGGCTACATCAACCCTTAGAAGGGTTAGTATGACGATAATTTCTATGGAAAGAAATTTTTTAACGAAAGTTCTGGGAGTCACATATAGAAACGCCAAATGTGTTTACCTATAAATATGGTAAGGGCTTGTCATTACCAGACCTGCAAACGAATTTGGAATAGCCACAGACAAAGCTGCGTGTCTGTGGAACAAAACGCTTGCCTGGAAGCCTTTGCAATAATCATCTGCAGGGACAAGTCTGAACTCTGTCATATCCTTAGTTTCTTCGAAAAACAAGTTAATTACCAGAGCTATGAGGAAATTTTATGAAATAACTACTGTCCAATATTCACATACATAAACCCTTAACAACTTTACTGTAATTCTGGTGAGCGCTTGTCGTTACCACACCTGTAAATAAATTTCGAATACCTAGATTGTTGTATGAGAGGAGGGTTTCCTCTAGACACAGATAGAAGTCAGTTTCGTTGGAACAAAATCCTTGACTTGAAGCCTCTGCAATAAGCATATGCAGCGACAAGCCCGAAGCTGGTCACATCCTCAGGTTGTTCGAAAAACCTAGTTGAAGACAACCTCGAATTTCTGACGTGAAAACGCCCATGGACCTTGCTTGGTATCGCCGATTATACCCACAAAACGTTTTGGCAGGTGTAAACTATGGTGGTTTGGATGATCGCAGGTGTAAACAATGGCGCAACTGTAAACAATGGAGGTGTGGCAGGTGTAAATGAGGTAGTTCATGCAATTTTGGTTAAGAAAAATTTTAAAAACTTTGCATAATTTTTTTTGTTAAAACTCATTTACCAAACTTTGGATAAAAAAACCTGTCCGCCCTAAAATACCATAAAGGCAGTTAAAACTTTGGATAAGAAAAAAGTTGCAGGTGTATTTTTCCCTCGATACGCACGAAGTTTCCAATAAGAGGTAAAAAAGAAAACTTTGGATAAATTGTCTCCGACGCTAAATTGCCATCAAAAACTTTGGATAAAAATTAGGAAAGCATAAAAAAAATTAGTCATTAATTGATTGCCAGCGATCTATCGATCGCTAATAGTCCCAGGCAGGGACTAATAACAAACAAAAAAAACTATCAATTAAAAAAACCAACAATTAAAAAAAAATAAATATAATAAATAACCAACACAAAAAAATTAAAATGAAAAAAAAAATCATTTTAAAAAATAACCAATAAAAAAAAAAGATTAATATATATATATATATTATATTATATATAATATATATATATATATAAATATATTATAATAATATCAAATTTAAAATTTCAAAAAAAATAAAAAATCATTGAAAAAAAAAATACAACGCCTTGACCCCCGATTGGCAGGGGGGTGATTCTGAGAATCAACTCTTCGCCAGCTGAAGGTCGGAGGATTGTCATAGGGCCAGCAGAGTAAGCATCCCAGAATCAACCCCCTGCTAACTGGGCATTGGAGGGTCAGCGGAGCGAATGTCCACAAAATCCAATAACGCTACTTGAGAATGCAAGATTTCTAAATATAGAAAAAGGCATGCTAACACCTATATGGGGTTAATCTCAAGCATATGCTTCTATCATAGTCTTTTATTCCATGAAGGTCCCAATGTTGTTACCAATGTCCCTAAAGACATCCATCAACCAAAATTATAATGGAAATTCTAGGAGTTCTAGGAGTTTCACTCATACCAATTGCAAAGGTCACTTCTCTAAACACGAGGTGAACTTGGTAGACTCCATATTTTTAAGGATAATGGAATTTAACCCTAAACCAATGAGATCCCAAGATATTTTTGGCATCTCCCTTATATTTGAATTTGAAAGTCGACCATCCTTGGTTCAACAGGTGATGTATTAGAACATAACCGAGAACCAATGGGCATGCTAACTCTATCCATTACTAAAGCATTTTCTTTATCATTTGTTATTTGGTTTGCTTGCTTTACCACTGGGTGCATACGAATATCTTCCCAAAGTATCAATTTAAATATTATGTCTTTTGTTTTACATAGTGTTTGCTTCCTTTCCTAGAGATAACTTGGATCCTTAAGCTTTTCTTACCATTCCTTGCACCACTTTCTTGATCTATACAACATCAAACTTTTCATACCCTTCCCTCTATTATGCTTAACCATACAACATCCACCTTATCATTCCCTTTCATATGCTACTAAATCAATTAATAGAGTTAACCAACAACTTCTCCTCTACTAACTCTGAGCTAGTCTTTGACGAGCATTCTCTATTCACTTGAAAAGGGACCAATGCATGCATTTCCACATACAAGGTAGAAATAGCACTTCTCTAACCACATAACTTGTTAAGTGATGAAGAGATTTGGAGTTTTATTTGACTCATTACTCACACTGATAATAAGCATAGCTCTGAATAATATTTTTGTTGTGTTGCTATCATGTGCATGAACAAAGGATTTTGGGCATACACCTAATGTTTGATCAACACAACACTTTTCCCCACGGTCGCAAAGAAAGTCAAGATATACTAACACTAAATGAAAGCTTCTTTGGTGAAGATTCATTATCCTTCTAAAGGATCTTTTAAGAAGTCCATTAACTCCTCTTCAACCCCATATTCAGCTTGATGATAACATTCTAAATCCCTAAACACCAAACGTACAAAATCCTAAACCCTTAGACACATTCCTTATACTTCCACACAAACTAGATTTCCTCCCCTATGAATGCTTACTAAACTATTTTCCAAGTCATAAACTATTTTCCAAGAAATTTCCAATATATTGCTAGGCATCATGGTACACAAACCTTTCCTTGGACTCGTATAAGGTGCCGTCAAATAATGTCATGCATTATACACAATTATATATCTCCTAAAGCTAGAAGGGGCATCTTTAGTGACTATTAGCATGTTCATTTTCACTATAACGATACTTAGGTAGATTGCCTTCAAATGTTATGAAACATTTGAAGGTATATGTGGTTCATGATGTTCTTGTGTTGAGATTACTTCACAACATTATTTGGTCATCAATGCTTATATTTGTGCCTCACATTAAATCCATGGAAATGGATTCTATTTTTGCTTACTTTTTGGTAATAAAAATGTTATATTTATTTTTTTTTCAAATTTAAGTAATCAAACCTCATGTTATTTGAAAATTCACTTTAAAATAAAAGATGATTTTTACAAAATTATTTCAAATTTATACTTATCTTTTTTATATAAGAATCTTTCAAATATAATAATTCAAATTTATTTCTTATTAAGAGCGTTGGCATTTAGAATTGCATGAAAGAATAATGAGTGACTTGAGTGGTGACAACATTTTTTTTAAGTAATAAGTCTTTAATCGATGGAAAATATTTTTAAAATTATTAACAAATGTTAGTTTTTGTGACCCTTTTTATTAAAAAATTATGAACATATATATGTTAATGTATTGGAGAAAATTGATGGCCACACAAAAGCACAAAAATGACACTGCATAAATAAGAAAACTAATAATAGTAGGGATTAGTTTTTGAAATGAGTGTTACATTCTTTTTATTTGTATCATTTCAAATACAGGTTTCTTTTTATACATTTCCAAGTGTAAATAATAAATGTATAGTTTATATATAGTTAAAAAATGTAAGAGTATTAGATTGTTAGAATAATAAGTCAAATCCATAGACATGATATTTGATAGTTAAGAAATATAAAGGTTAATTTTTTCAAAGGTTTCAATTACATAAAACACATATCTTTTGTTCAAAATAATGTTTAACAATAATTTTTCCAACTTCTAGTCATAAGCTTTTACAGGTAAACTTATGAACAATAATTTTTCACAACTTCAAAATAATGTTTAACAATAATTTTTTCAACTTCTAGTCATGAGCTTGTACAGGTAAACTTATGACAACAATTAAACACAAAACTCTTCATCAAAATATTTTTATTAAAAAATATAATTTTTCATTACATGTAAACATTTGTAAAAAATATAAATACAAAATTCTTAATCAAAATTATTTTTACAATTCTCAGTCATTAGCTTATACATGTAGATTTTTGACTAGCTTATACATGTAGATTTTTGACCTAGTGTTAGAACAAAACTCTAAGCCAAAAAATTTAAAACCAAAAAGTTTTATTATCAACATGAACTTAGCTTCGTTATATATGTATACTCTTCAAAAAAACTAGTAGATAAGATATTTCTTGAATTTAGGTTTTGAGTTTTGAGTTTTTCTAGTAGATAAGATATTTCTTGAATTTAGGTTTTGAATTTTGAGTTTTGATTTTGGGGTTTAGGTTTGAAGAATAAAATTGAAAAGAATAATGCAATTAGGGAAGTTATAAAAATATGAATAAATAAAATATAGGAAGTAAGGTGAGTTATAAAATAAAATAAAAATAAAAATTATAGTTAAACTTTCAAATTTCTTTATCATAGTTGAATATCGATGTTTGCAATTTTAAAGTTTTTGATGATATTAATGGCTTCTACAATATAGCGGTTAAACTAAAATGTTACTGGTTACCCCATGCCTTATAAATGTTAAACTACAATTTTATGGATGCAACAGGTTGTGGGCTCATGATTGATAAGGAATCTTTTAAACTGTTTTTCAAAGTTTATTAACAAGATAGAAAAAATGAACAAATGAAGAGTGACATTCTACACACAAAAAAGATGAAAAATATAAAATCATTGTACAAATGATGTCTTTTAAATTAATTTGAACAAGTTTTTTGGAGAGGAGAGGAAATGGCAGTGTCTGAGATCTCAGAGTTTTCCCTGAGCGGTGCCACAAAGTATAGGAGGGACATAGCATTACGGGATGGATCGAGCAAAGGAAAAGGGAGCCGCAAAGTTGTGAGGGTTTTGGATGCGTGGGCCATTGCAATGCAGGATGGATCGATCAAAGGTCAAGGGAGACACGGATCTGTGCTGGATCTGGAACTGATTTGGAAAATTGTGCACCTTGATCAGAACTCACTCTCTAGATTTTCTCTCCCCACAAGCAAGGCATTAATCAGAACTAATATTCGATCCGCCACAAATGCAGTAGTGGAATATCCTTCTGGAGTTTCCCCAGTAGTAGATCTACGAACAAATCAGTTGTATAGGGAGATTATCAACTCTCTGTGGGAACTAAGCAATCGAAAGGAAGGATTGGAGATGGATTTGTGGTGTAGTTTGACGGATTGGTGTTTCTTTTTAAAAGATCTGAGGTATCTGGGTATTGCATTTCTAGAATGAGGGAACTGAACAATGGCGGCCATGACAATCAGATGCAGCCCTGTGACGGCCCACATCAGTTGCAGGAAGTCTTTTTTCGTCCCCAAAGCATCATCTCCAGCTCGATTTGAGTTAGTTGGAGTGCGGCACCTGGATTCCGCGTTTAACAAGGGCATTATACATTGCTTATACGCCCATGTACAAGCCATACTATGACAGGCACAGGGAAGATCTTGGTGACAGCACTACAAAGGAGATCTAGGGTATGGAGAATGCGTTTTGTGGCCTCACATCTCCTCACCAGTGGTAGAATCATGACAAAAATTGCTAGGGGCATCAAAAACCCAGATCCAGGTGAAACACCATAGATGTTTCCTTGGGTGAGACTGATTCTCCCAAACTAGAGATCCTCATTGCAGATTTGCACGTGAGGAGGTCATTACCGACTAAAGATCCATGCTTTTGGGGGTTTCCTCTATCTAAAGGCAAGGGTTTTCCACAATAGGAAAAATGGGGCGCCATGAAGAAGATTCACGGAGCAATAGTAGTCGTAAGCCATGGGAGGAGACTAGAACAGCATACAAGGCATGATGCTAAGGATTACCTTGGACTATACATGGCGATCACTGGTGGGAAATTCTAGTCCATAAATGAAACAACCCAGATCAACAAATTGCACAGGAACAGGCAAACATCCCAACATTGGATCGTGAAGCATCTGCTCCTGAAATGCTCGAAGGTAAAAAAAGGACCCTCTTTATCAGATCTATGGAAGGGAACACAATATGCATCAAGATAGGGAGTTGGGAGGAGATAAAAACACTCAAACAAAGGATACAAGAAAGGATAAGTATGCCACCTTGCAAACGACTCCTAATCTACACAGGAAAAGTATTACAGGAGGAGCACAAACTAAAAGAATACGACATAGGCAACGGCTCAACTATCTACCTTAGCACAAGACTTCGCGGAGGCTACTCCGGAACAAGCTCAAAAGGACCTTTTTCCTTCAATGACGCAGTAAAAGGGAAGATGGAACTGTTAGTTCCAGTCTTCGCAGCTTGTCACCAGGGATCAAAATGGGCTCTTACTATGTCTGGTTTTTAGATGTTTTGCACATGATCTTTAGTGCAAGTCATATCCTAAGTATTTCCATCAGAAGAAGCTCATAAAAATATTTCCAACGGTATATCACACTCCCGTAACCGGTTTCTGGATCAGAAGATATGATCGAAATGAATGAGTGATTCTTGGTTATGCATGTTTTGAGGTCAGTTGTTGCACACAATGACAAGTTTAGTACAAGATCAGTTTCTAAAATAATGGTAACGAATTTTTCAAAAGTGAATGAGTTTTTTGTCCATTACATACCAAATAACAAAAATCTCCTTCATTTTATGCACAGGTGCTATTATGTGGGAGATATGCAATGATATTTTGAGCCTACATTAAAACAAAGCAAATTTTTCATATTTTTTATTGTTTTAGTCATTTTAGTGTGGTGCCATTTTACAACAGATGGAAAGTAATTTCGAAAAACCCAAGGAGGATTTTGTTAACCATGAGCCATATAACAAAAACCTCTTTCAGTTTATTCACAAGTGTCGTGAATTTGAATATGTGACTACATCTTTACAGTTCATTTTGATAGATTTTAGATTTTAATGATTTTCTATTTTAGAGATGATTTTGTGGCACAGATTTTGAGCAACTGGAAACGAATGTCCATAATTTGAGAGATTTTTTTCTCCAACATGACCTTATCTACAAAAACCTCTTTCAGTTTTGTAACATGTGCTATGGTTTAGGAGATACGAGTTCATCTTCAACACCTATTTTCAGAAATTCGGTCCAAGTTTAATGTAACTGATTCTATTTTGAAGAAGATGGTTGAGCTCAATTCCCTTAATACAAGGATGAGATAAATGTATAAATTTATGAATTTCATAGTGTAGAGGTTTGATTTTTGCAGCAGAGAGGCTATCTTGGCTTTGTGTAAAAAAAATTCCCGAATATCATTTTAATAAAGCAGTCTTTTGCCCTTTGGATTTGGGATTCATCACGGTGCTAATGTTTAGTATGTTTTTCCTATAATTCATTTACACATTATGTTTTTTCTGCCTTTTTATAGCATTATCTAAGTGATATGTTAGGAATTCATCCGTAATGATGTCCCTTTCATGATGATTTTTCTGTTAGTTGTAATGGTTGTCTTAGTAGAATTCATCCTTGGCTAGATGCTCTGTTGAGCAACCTCGTGATTCTCTTTCATCTAAATTTGTTGTTGTAGATTCATCCTTTGTCTGGTGCCTGCAGGGCAGCGGTCTTTCTCCCCTATACTTCTCACATTTACAATCTTCACTTGGCTGAACATGGCACTTAATTTTCCCCAAGTTTGTCGGCAGAAACTGACATCGATTTCATAATCCAAATCATCCTTTCTCTTGTTGTTTCGACCCAAAAAAAATTCAATCAAATCCTCTGAGCTACTATACCTAGCCTAAAATCCATATTTGATTCAGTCATCGTGACTGAAATTCACAAGGAGAGAGCCCTCTCCCGACCTGGTAGGGCTAGCTACCAGGTTAAGCTTGGTTTGTGGTTATCCTAGGATTGCCTCCCTTCAACCTGAGGTCAATCTAGGCTCTAACAGGAACCACAAGCGAAAAAAGAACAACAAGCTACGACCCCTGGTTCCTACATCGTCGATCAGACAACTCAGAACCCTGCATTAACAATTTTTGTACCTGAGGTAAATGAAATACCTGATGATTATTTATCTAAAGTAGTCATATGCAGTTTTAATGGGTTTTGGCCCAAACCGAAAGCCCTTCGTCAATGGATTTGCTCCATATGGACAAAAAACTATGATATCCACCTCTGTTCAAAAGGATTTTTTATTGTCAAATTCGACACGACAAATGACAAGGAATATGCATTGAACGAGGGACCATGGTTTTGGGGTAATGTTGGCCTCTTTATGACATCTTGGTTCCCAGAATTTGACCCAAACACCATGGTGGTTTCCAAAATTCCTGTGTAGGTAAAGTTATACAACCTACCTCTGCACTTTTGGCACATCAAAGTATTAGCAGGCATTAGCAATGCTTTGGGGAAATTCTTAAAAGTACAGTGAGCGCATTTCCAAGGATATATATACATTTGCCAAGATCTGTGTGGAGGTTGATCTCAATCAAGGATTACCAGACCACATCCTCTTACTCCACAAGGAAAAGAAATGGGCCCAGCCACTTGATTATGAAAACACTGCCTTCAGATGTTGCATTTGTCATCAAACTGGTCATCTACAAAGTGCCTGCCCACAGTACAAAAAAGACAGGAAAACAAGACAACCACCAATGCCAAAAGGATGGCAGTTTTCAGCCACATCGGCAGATGACATAGAAGAGGAAGAAAACACAGAAACTACCACAAACAACATATTCCAAGAAGCAAAATATCTTGGAAATAATTCAAAACTCAATGAAAAAAGCATTCTACACATCCCATAGAATGATGAAAATCAGATTTAGTCTACAATAGTTCCAAAGACAACCAATCCACGGCAGAAAAGCGAGCAACTCATCCAAGGGCAAGAAATTGGTGGCAGCAAGCGAGCACATTCTACAGAAAGCTCAGATTCTGAAAAAAGAAACCACGGCTGCCACAAATGAAGCACAAATGTCTATTGTAACAGCGACACCCAACAATGAAGGTTGGCAGAAAGTGGGAAAAGAAAAGGTAGGAAAGCATAGATAGACAGTAAAGTATTTTTTTAGCTCATGTTCCATCGGGACAAGTTTTGATAAAGAATATGTTGTTTCGGCATCTACAACATGTAATTTTACTCAATATGAATAAAACTACGATTTTTCCATTGGAAAAAAAGATGTCTTTTAAATTAGGTCAACTTATGATTATTATAACTCAACTTTTTGCCATGTAAAAATTCCTTTTTCAACAAGTTGATCCTCACTATCAAAAATATTGACTCAATTTCATAAACATAATAATTTAATTTAACATGATTGTTCACCATCATATTATTATAAGTCAACCATTTCCCTATGTAGAAGTTCCTTTATCAACAAATTGATCTTCAATGTCAAAAAAGTTAACCCAATTCCATACACCATAATTTAATTTAACATGATTTCCTACCACCATATGACTAATTGATGATAATGCACGAATTATATTATGATGATATTTATTTATTATACAATGATTATTTACATTAATATAATAACCAATGTAACATATGCATCTTGAAATCAGCATTTTCCATTAAAAATCTAATCTTCATTTACTTTTTTAATGGATATACCATTCAAATATCTTTTTCACAATTTTTCATCAATTAATTACTTTTTGGTATTTCACAGAAATTACCAATTAACTATTTTTTATCTGAAGTTTCCACATATATATATATATATTATATTTACTACAAAATATTTTTAAATAGATGAAGCTGGCCCAAATTTAGAAAGTGTCATAGTGAATTCCATGACTTATTTTATATTATGTTCATTATCTAAATGTTTAATAGTTTTCCTTTGCAATTCAGAAATTATCTAATCAATTCAATGCATTGAAGTTATATTTCTGTAGATTAAGATTGATGACAAGGATTGTTCACTGCATTGAAGTTAAATTTTTGTAGATCAAGAATGATGACAAGGATTGTGTTATGATGATATTTGTAAATTAGTAATTACCATTTACATTCTTGTGATGTAATATATTTTTTCCAAAACCCCAAGTTTCTCAAAGGTTGACATAGATATTGAAGTTAACATTTTTCCCATGGGAAAAAATAACAATTTAATGAACCCACAACGGTTACTTGATGGAGGTCTCTAAACAACGCAATGTTTTGAAGTTCCTGGGTTTTTGTGGATCAAGTGTGTCTTGCTCGATTCAGGTCTAGATGATCATTTGAGTTCATGTTCAATTTTCAAACTGAAATCAATCAAAGCTTTTAGTAAATTTAACTTCATTTGTTCCAAGTTGACTTTATAATTGCATTTAAGTAATATTGAAAAAGATATGATCTACCAAGAATAGTTCAACTAACAAAGGGACGACCCTTAATGCTTGTTAGGCATAGGTTACTAGTTCGAGTCAAAATGGGCCAGCTGGCTATGGTTTGTGATGCAGGAGCATCCAGCTAAGGGCACCATGACCGGGTGTTGGTCTCCGCCAAGGTGGAAAGTTTTATCAGTGACTAGTGATTGGTTTCTTTATGTTCAATTAGTCAAAGTAGAATGTAGGAATTTGTTTTCTTTTTTATTTTAGTCTCAGTTAGGGAATAGTCTAGTCAGTTAGGGTCATTGTCACAATTGTTTGTTTTTAGTAAACAATAGTTTTATAACTGTTTCTTTCATTTTAGGAAAAAAAACAATCATGTCAAATGTAAAATATTGTAGTGCAAGCATAACCGAATGCATAAACAGTTATGTAACTAATAGAATAGAAACTAAAAAGTAACTATGCACAGCTCAGCTAACTGTGGACAAAAAAGTACAAATGAAAAATTATAAATCATTTTGAGGGTTCAGCATACACACACGGTAATAGAAGACAGAGAAGAATTTTCATTTCTTTTTCGAATCCATATGTAACATCATTGATATGTTTATCTATGTTTTCTTAGTCATCGAATAATCTACAATAAGCAAATACAGTGCATGCATATTTTCTTTCATTTATTTTCCCTTCTAAATAACAGAATCCAAGCAAAGGAAATTGCACGAGAACTCTCAGCACGAAGGCTGGCAAACAATAGACAAAGTCCATAACCGAGATAACCAGGCGCGGTTCGAAGAAGTTCAGACCAGAACGAGAAAACAAACGCTGAGTAACTACATTCAGGATAGAGATAACTAAAGCCAACGATTTCCAATAATTCTTTCCATTATAAAAACGAAATGTTTGTATATACATAACAGAGTCCAAGTATAACCCTATGAATAGTTAAAGAGCCAGACGAAACAACAAACCCTAGATGAGGGTTTTGGGACGGCCTCTCTTAAATACAAGTTTACAGTTACAAAGGAGGGAAATACAAAGAAGGACTGTATCAAATCAACCTAGGTCACATAGCAACGGCAAAGGGACATAAATGCACAAGTGTTGGAACTCGGACTAACAAAACCTAGAGACCCTAGTCTTAAATACGAAATTGATGACAGTGGCATAGCCTACCGGGTGAGAGCCGAGGTGTCATGTCAAGCACGCCCACTAGCAAACCCCAAGCTGCAAAATTGAAACAGGGAAAGATTGTTAGACTGACTGTCAACAGAGGAAGGGAAAAGCAACGAAGAACTATGTACATGGAGAGTTTTTTCTTTACCTGGAGGGTTCGCAACGCGGACAGAGCGCAAGCCATTGAACTACAAACCTCGGTGACCGCCTGAGACCAAGGAACCAGTTTTGTTAGAGATAGAAAAATAGGAGTAAAATAAATCACGGATGAATAAATTACCTGAGGAGACATTGTGAGCAGAAGGAATCCACCGCGTTTGCAACCTGAAGCATGCATAATACCATTAAGTCTAACCAGTAGAACAACCACAGAACAAATAATGACAGTGGAGTAAAGATAAGTAAAACAAAGGCACAAGAACTATAGCCATATACTCACGCAGCGAATAGAACCACCATTCTGGGCCAAGGAGCCAAGTGAACCAGTCATCCAAATAGACGACAGAGCCACCCAACAAGTAGCGGAGTCCATAGTCGGCGCAGACAAAGCATGTGACTTGTTTCCAACCATCCACAGCCAAAAAGAAAGCAAATCTACTTACAAACCAAAACCCTCATTGTATTCACCATGCAAAGTGAAAAACCAAAATGACTGGATGCCGAAATGCCTAGGGTTTTTCCAAGTTCAACGAGTAGGAAACAAGAATCAAGGTAAGTACAGCTCAACCACCCCATTAAAGTGCCACCATAAATGCTCCAACTAGATCAGTCGATTAACGATTGATTAGTGTTTAATCATAAGTTGAATGATCCCATATCATTGTTAATAATCCACCGTTAATTACAAAGTTAGAATGAAATCAATAAGGTTCATAAACCAAAGTACGGGTTGGTCCCATCATAGTGGTATCAGAGCAGGATTTAGAGTTGGCTTGAGAAATGGAGGTAGGAAGGCGAGGTCGTGGAAGAGGTGCTCGGAGAATAGTAGAGGAAGGACTGAGAGAGGAGATCGGAATCCTTATTGCCCGTTTGGAGGCAGTTGAAGTAGGGAGAAGAAGGGATCCAAAGATAGGTGATGACAGTGAAGAGCAGGCCATAGTGACAACAGATGGATCGGATGAAGAAGGACCGGAAATGAGACTGTTGAGGTCATTCCTATTGGCGAGCAGTAAGCCTAAACTAGAAATCCCAAATTATGATAGCAGCTTGTCCACAGAAGTTCTGTTGGACTGGATCAGCAAATTAGATAAATATTTTGAGTGTGAAGAGGTCAGTGAAGACGGTAGAGTCAAGTTCGCTACGACAAAGTTGAAGGGACACACAGCCCTGTGGTGGGATAGTGTCCAAACAGAGAGAAGGAGGTTGAACAAGTTGCCAATCAAGAAATGGTCAAGGATGGTGGCCAAGTTGAAGGGCAAATTTATGCCGAAGGATTACCAGATTGCACTACATCGGCAAGTGCAGAATTTAAAGCAGAAAGGGATGACAATAAGGGAGTACAGTGAAGAGTTTTACCGAGTGAATTTAAGGGTCGGTTATACAGAGGACACCCCGGAGAAAACAACCAGGTATGTAAATGGCTTGAGGTTAGAAATATTAGATGAAATTAGCATTCTTTCCCCGAAAAACATCGAGAAGCATATCAGAGTGCCATGAAAGTAAAGGAGAAGATCGCTAGAAAACAAAATGCTAGGAGAGGACGAGGAACCAGCAGAGGAAGAGGACAGCCTTATGGCAAGGGATGAACTGCTAGCAGTAATGAAGAAGGCAGCAATTCCAAAGCTTCCGGAATAGCAGAAAAAGGTGACAGCACAAGAGGTGGTAGGCCATATCAGCGAGGTAGGGGAAATGGCCGAGGCAAAGGATCTAGTTATCAATGTTACATGTACCATAAGTGGGGGCACAGATCCTTTGAGTGTCTTGAGGTGAAACAAGCTGGACAGAGGGGTGCGTATGTCACACAGCCAGAAGAAGCAAAGGCACTTCCCCAAGAAGCAGAAAATGTGTCGGAAGCAGGGGAAGCCTTAGTTCTGAACAAGGTGTTGCTGAAACCAGCCAAAGAAACAGTTGAACAAACTCAAAGGAAGCTTTGGTTTGGATAGTTTATAAGTCACACAGTAAGTGTTGTAAGCTGATTATCGATAGTGGGAGTACAAATAACCTGGTAGCCATGGAGATGGTGGAAAAGTTGGGGTTGAATCGGTTGAAACACCCCACTCCTTACAAGGTATCATGGCTGCAAAAAGGCCATCAGTTGTTGGTAGATGAGCAATGTGAAGTGGAGTTTCATATCGACAGATATAAGGATAAAGTCATCTGTGACATAATTCCAATGGATGTATGTCACATACTGCTAGGCAGGCCATGGCAGTATGACAGGAAGACAAATTGTTATAAGTTTGTCAAAGATGGGATCAAGCACATGCTTGTGCCCATCAAGGAGGAAGAGACAGCAGGGACAAGTGACATGAGAGTGTTGTTAATGGGTGGAAAGCAGTTTTTGAAACAAGTTGAAGATAGTGAGGTGAGCTATGTTGTGGTAAGAAGAGAAAAGACGGTGCTGCTACATACAAAGGTGTCAGATTTGCCCACATAAATTCAGCAGATGTTGCAGGAGTTTAGCGATATAGTGGTGGATGACTTGCCAGATAAACTACCCCCTAAAAGAAGTATAAGTCATCATATTGACTTTATACCCGAAGCAAGTTTGTCGAATAAGGCAGCATATCAGATGAGCCCCAAAGACAGTGAGGAGATTAGGAAACAGGTGCAGGAATTGCTAGATAAAGGGCTGATAAGGGAGAGTTTGAGCCCTTGCGCAGTTCCAACAGTTCTCGCTCCCTAGTAAGGAGGAGAATGGAAAATGTGCACAGATTCGAGGGCCATCAACAAGATCACCATCCGGTACAAATTTCCACTACCACGAATGGACGACATGATGGATTGCCTGAGCAGGGCAGCATATTTTTCCAAGATTGATTTAAAGAGTGGGTATCATCATATTCGAATTCGAGAAGGGGATGAGTGGAAGATAGCCTTCAAGACTACCGAGGGACTGTATGAGTGGCTGGTAATGCCATTCGGACTGAGCAATGCACCCAGTACCTTTATGCAATTAATGAATGAAATGTTGAAGGAATACATTGGGAAGTTCGTAATAGTGTACCTGGACGACATATTAATTTTCAGCAAGACGAAAGAGGAACACTTTCGACATGTTTGAAAAGTGGTGGAAAAATTGCAGCAGAATAAACTGCTGATAAATCTGAAAAAGTGTACTTTTCTGCAAAAAGAATTGGTTTATCTGGGCTTTGTAATTGCAGAAAACGAGTTGAAGATGGATCCAGAGAAGATTGCAGCGATAATCAACTAGCCATCCCCGAAAATCTTGTTTGAGGTACGTAGTTTTCATGGGCTGGCGAGTTTTTACCGAAAATTTATAAGAAATTTCAGTGAAATCTGCGCAGCTATGTTGGACACTATCAAGAAGGCAACTCAACCTTTGTTATAAAATTATATATTACGGAGCAATGGAACACATAAAATATTGCAGAAATATAAACACAGAAAATGCATAAAACAAGAGAGACACATATATACATGGTTCACCCAGTTTGGGCTACGTCCACCCCGAACAGCCAGTCCTTCCT
>APFE031552388.1:0-12724 GCA_000404065.3 Pinus taeda | reverse complement strand
CACCCCCCCCCCCGCATGGAGGGGTGTACAAACTTCCTGGGGTATACATCCGGTTGAAACAAAGACCTCTGAACAATCATGATCCACACACAACAGCCTTTTCATTGGACTAAGGCAACAGAGAGGAGTTTTCAGCTACTAAAGAAGAAGATCACAAAGAGACCAATCCTGAGATTGCCAGATTTTAAAAATCTTTTTCAAGTTCACTATGATGCAAGCAGTACTACCATTGGAGCTGTACTTAGCCAAGTGGATAAACCTATTACATTTTTCAGCGAGAAGTTGAATGAAAGCAGGCAGAAGTATTCATCATGTGACAAGGAATTCTATGCTGTCGTCCAAGTGCTGAAGCATTGGAGACAATATTTGCTAAGGAATGAATTTGTTTTGTTCTCAGATAATTCTGCACTGCAGTATGTGATGCAACAGCACAATCTAAATCACAAACATGCTAAGTGGGTTAAATATTTGCATAGTTTCACCTTTTTGTTGAAACACATCAGCGGGCAAGCCAACAAGGTGGTGGATGCGTTAAGCAGAAGAGCCCTACTCTTGCAAGAGAGTACTATACAAGTGCTAGGCTTTGATCACTTGAAATATTTGTATTAGACTGACACAGATTTTAAGGAGGCTTACGAAGCGTGCCAGAATCCTTTGGTGAGGGACAATAGTCCATGGTTGGACTACAATTTGCAGGAGACGTTGTTGTTTAGGGGAGGACAGTTATGAATTCCTAATTGCTCGATGAGAGAGAATATCATTCAGGAGAAACACAGTGGAGGTCTAGTCAGACATTTCAACATAGACAAGACATTAGAGCAGCTCAGCCATTTTTACTTTTGGCCAAAAATGCGAAGGGATATGCAGAGATTTGTGACCAAAAGTAAAGTGTGTCAATTGGCAAAAGGGCACAGTCAAAATACAGGACTTTACACACCATTGCCCATTCTAAGTAGATTGTGGGACTCAGTCAGCTTGGACTTCATCTTGGGTCTACCAAGGACACAGTGGGGTTATGACTTCGTTATGGTAGTAGTGGACCAATTTTTGAAGATGGTGCATTTCATCCCTTGCAGAAAAACCAGCGATGCCACTCACATGGCCCACTTGTTCTTTACAGATATTTTCAGACTACATGGTTTACCAAAGTCCATTCTCTCTGATAAGGACGTGAAGTTTACAAGGCACTTTTGGCGCACCCTGTGGAAGAAGATGGACACGCAATTGAGTTACAGCTCTGCTTATCACCCGCAGATCGACGAGAAAACGGAGGTGGTAAACAGGAGTCTGGGGAACCTGCTACGAAGTTTGATTGGTGAAAATTCGCGGGTGTGGGATCGAGTACTTTCCCAAGCAGAGTTCACTTATAACAACTCACCCAACCGCAACACGAGTTGCAGTCCTTTTCGGATCTTCTATGGCATGCATCCTCTCAGAGTGCATGAGTTACGAGATCTAGGACAATAGGAAAGGTGAAGTACTGATGGGGAAGATTTCGCTAACGCGATGAAAGATTTGCACGAGCAGGTGAAAATTAAATTGCAAGACAGCAGTCAAAATATAAGCAGCAAGCAGATTTGAAACAAAGAGAAGTACAGTTTAATGTGGGAGATGAAGTCCTCACGCATTTGCACAAGGAACGCTTCTCTAGAGGTGCGTATAACAAACTAAAGTACAAGAAGATAGGTCCCTGCAAAATTCTCCGGAAATTTTCAGCGAATGCCTACGAAATATAGCTGCCACCAGGAATAGGCATTTCACCCATCTTTAATGTGGCAGACCTGTTTCTGTACACTGCTGATCCAGAGGAAGATAGAACCACACGGCCTACACGGGACACCCAAGACAAAAGTGAAACTTGGATGAGACAAATGCCTTACGTTCAGCCTCTCGAGATCGAAAGAATCCTCAACTCTCAGGTGCCCAAACGAACTCGGCAGAAGGAGTATCTGCAATATCTGGTCAAGTGGAAGAACCGTCCCATTAAGGACAGTTCATGGCTTGATGCCAGGAAGATAGAGCAAGTGGGTTATTTAGTCGAGAAGCTCATGGACCGAAGTCATGATTTCTTTTTACCCCGGGAGCCTGATGCAGGAGCATCCAGCTAAGGGCACCATGACCGGGTGTTGGTCTCCACCAAGGTGGAAATTTTTATCAGTGATTAGTGATTGGTTTCTTTATGTTCAATTAGTCAAAGCAGAATGTAGGAATTTGTTTTCTTTTTAATTTCAGTCTCAGTTAAGGAATAGTCTAGTCAGTTAGAGTCATTGTCACAATTGTTTGTTTTTAGTAAACAATAGTTTTATAACTATTTCTTTCATTTTAGGAAAAAAAAAAACAATCATGTCAAATGTAAAATCTTGCAGTGCAAGCAAAACCGAATGCATAAATAGTTATGTAACTAATAGAATAGAAACTGAAAAGTAACTATGCCCAGTTCAGCTAACTATGGACAAAAAAGAACAAATGAAATATTGTAAATCATTCTGAGGGTTCAGCATACGCACATGGTAATAGAAGACAGAAGAATTTTCATTTCTTTTTCGAATCCATCTGTAACACCATTAATATGTTTATCTATGTTTTCCTAGTCATCGAATAATCTACAATAAGCAGATACAATGCATGCATATTTTCTTTCATTTATTTTCCCTTCTAAATAAAAAAATCCAAGCAAAGGAAATTGCACGAGAACTCCTAGCTCAAAGGCTGGCAAACAATAGATAGAGTCCATAACCAAGATAACTAGGCGCGGTTCAAAGAAGTTCAGACCAGAATGAGAAAACAAATGCCGAGTAACCACATTCAGGACAGAGGTAACTAAAGACAACGAATTCCATTGTAATTCTTTCCATTATAAAAATGAAATGTCTATATATACATAACAGAGTCCAAGTATAACCCTACAAACAGTTAAAGAGCCAAACAAACCAACAAACCCTAGATGAGGGTTTTGGGACGGCCTCTCTTAAATACAAGTTTACAGTTACAAAGGAGGGAAATACAAAGAAGGATTGTATCAAATCAACCCAAGTCGCATAGCGATGACAAAGGGACATAAACGCACAAGCGTTGGAACTTGGACTAACAAAACCTATAGACCCTAGTCTTAAATACGAAATTGATGACAGTGGTAGAGCCTACCGGGTGGGAGACGAGGTGTTCATGCCAAGCACGCCCACTAGCAAACCCAAACCTGCAAAATTGAAACAATGAAAGATTGTTAGACTGACTGTCAACAGAGGAAGGGAAAAGCAACGAAGAACTGTGTACACGGAGAGTTTTTTCTTTCCCTGGAGGGTTCACAACGCGGACAGAGTGCAAGCCATTGAGCTACAAACCTCGGTGACCACCTAAGACCAAGGAACAAGTTTTGTTAGAGACAGAAAAATAGAAGGAGTGAAATAAATCACGGATGAATAAATTACCTGAAGAGACATTGTGAGTAGAAGGAAGCCACTATGTTTGCAACCTAAAGCATGCACAATACCATTAAGTGTAACCAGCAAAACAACCACAAAACAAATAATGACAGTGGAGTAAAGATAAGTAAAACAATCGCACAAGAATTGTAGCCATATACTCACGCAAGCGAACAGAACCACCATTCTGGGCCAAGGAGCTGAGCAAACCAGTCATCCAAACAGACGACAGAGCCACCCAACAAGTAGCGAAGTCCATAGCCAGCGCAAATAGAGCCTGTGGCTCGTTCCAACCATCCACAGCCAAAAAGAAAACAAATATCCTTACAAACCAAAACCCTCACTGTATTCACCATGCAGAGAGAAAAACCAAAATGACTGGATGCCAAAATGACCAGGATTTTGCCAAGTTCAATGAGCGGGAAACAAGAATCGAGGTAAGTATAGCTCAGCCACCCCATTAAAGTGCCACCATAAATGCTCCAACTAGATCAGTTGATTAACGATTGATTAGTTTTTAATCATAAGTTGAATGATCCCATATCATTGTTAATAATCCATTGTTAATTACAACGTCGGACTGAAATCAATAAGGTTCATAAACCAAAGTATGGGATGGTCCCATCAGTTTGCTTACCCATGAGATTATATGACTCGTAATATTCTCCTCAGTTGATGGTATTCCACTATCATGAGGGGAAAAAGAAAAACATTGAAAAAGAGACAATTGTACTTTTGGTGGTAGAATATTTTTTTCTAAGTGTTGAACAATGAAATAAGAGATTAGAATAACATTTGCACTATAAATGCAAAGGTACGTCGATATAAGTGTAGATGAATGTAGATTGACAGAGAATTAATGTTGCAGGAAATAAGGATGTGGATGTGGAAGGTATGAGGAATCAGTTTTACATCTAGAATTTTGGTTGATATTTTTTTCCTTTTTGCAATGAAGCCAATAAAAACAATGTTGGATGAATCAATTTACCAATCAATGGATTAAAATGGTATATTAAAGCATCTTCCTTCTGTTAATGAATTTTCCAAGGCAAGATTATTTAGTGCAATTCATATATTCGTACAACAAGATGTCTCTCATCTCCTGCCTACACTAAAGAGAATCCAAGCAAAATCTGTAGGGAAATCTTCTTCGATATGTGAAAATTTCATCCAGTTTGGAGTGGGAATGGCTCTTGCACTCTCGGTGAGGGAAACCAAAATAGAAATTGTACACTCTGGAGCCCTTACATGCACTTTAATGACATGTGGAAAAAAAATGCCACATTGTTTTTAATCTAACTCTGAGAATGGCTCAAGTGCTCAAATAGGTGGAGCAAAGGATTAGACTTCCACTCTCCAAATTATATTATCAAGATTTTGCTAAGGCTTTCCCAAACCAACCACCTTTGATTAGTTGTTTCCAATAGTAGATATGCCTCTGTCTTCATAAGGAATTCCTAGGTCTTACTCATAGGACTGCATATTATGTCTACAAGAGGAATAAAGCAATCCATGGATTGTCTAGCAACATTGAAGGCAACTTCTTCAATCGTCCACACCTCCTCCATTTGAGTCATTGTGTGGCTCATTGCAACCTCTCCAAATCTAAACAAGGAAGTGTTTGTTTGGCCAGAATGAGAAATCATGACACCGTCTACAACTCTGTAGTCCTCCAGGAATGAATTTATTGTTGTTTATCGATAAATTGCATCACCTCTAGTGAATTGAATGTGAGTAAGATGAGAATCCTCCATGTAAATTAGTAGCCCAGTTATCTTGCTAAAGTAGCCAAAAAGAACATGTCTAACAATGTTTGCAAGACCATCACTCCTAATTGTCAACGTTGATGGATCTGTTGAAAGTTTGAGGATGAAGCAGTGTTTTGGATTGATTTGTTTCTCACCACTGCACTTTGCATTGGAAAAAATGGTTACAGTTGATCTTGGATCCAAACCATGCACAAAAAACAAGCCAATGACATGACTAACTAAGCATCGACCAATTTTGAAGAGAAAGTTTTCTAACTATCCCATGTTCATAACCATCCAACCAAATATTCAAGTTTGTTCAATTCTTAGTCGCTAACTTTGGAATTCGATGTTAGTTTCTTTTAGAGAATTTTACCATTATACACTTTCATTACGATGGAAATTTGGATGGATGGAATGATCTGTTAATATTGGAAACCAACAAAGATACAATCATTAGAGGTTTGATATACAACCTAGAAAAAATGTCTTATTTATACACTAATTAATATATTAGTGCCTTAAAAAAAAAAAAAAAAAATTATAATGTGGAAAATCTATTTTCTTTAAGATTATTAAGTTCCTGAGTATAATTTAGGAGATTATTAAGTTCCAGAGTATAATTTAGGAGATACTTTTGCATGATCTGTTCAGGGGATGATATAACATGTATATAGGATCTTCGGAGAGAATAGTATGCTCTTTGCAGATATCATGAAATGCGCTCTTTACAGATATTAAGAAATGTTATTTAGCATCTACAGAATGCAATATCTTTTTTTAATGCAAACAAAAAAAATCCATAGAATTAAAATTATATATATATATATATATATATATATAAAGATTAACATTATTCAAATTAATATATTTTTTGAATAATTTATTTATTATCGTGGTATTAATTTGTTCATCGTATTGAAAAGAAAGTTCACAAAAAATGAATGGGTTGGAGCATAGATACAAGCATTTGAACATTCCAATAAAACATGCGTAAGCAGACAGGCAACAAAGGGAAACAAGGAAAGTATGAATATAAGCAATCAAGCATACTAAATTTCAATGTATTTCTGCAATTGATCTGTGTGATGTGGTGAGACAACTCAACTCTTTGATATTTTCCATGATTTGAAACTTGCATTAAAATAATGAATCTTTAACCCAGATAGAAAGGCACCCTAGAAGGCTTTCCATTCATTGAATATGTGAAATGGGGATGGATAATGGCATGGTATAAACATTCTATTCCAGGCATTTCAAAATACAAAAAATATGTAACTAACCTTGTTTAAATAATTCATGTGTATTACAACACATGTAATTGCCATCATAGTAAAGAACCATGTTGCAGGGTGAACAAGTTGATTTGTTCCCTTTATGGTAATCTTTATGGCAATTTCCATGGATTTTATACTCATGAACTGCGAAAAAACAACACAACATTTTAAGGAAACATAATACTAAGGGAATCAATCCAAAGTGAGTGTTTTAGTCTTCCTGAATTCCCCTTTCCTTTGGACATGCCAAAGTTGAAAGAATGCTTGGTTTGAACAGGAGGAGAAAATAGAAGCTGAGAATAGAAAGTATATTTACCTTTATTGAGCCTATTAGAGAACAAATTCCCATACGCACTAATAGGTTTGTTTTTCCATGGCGTGGTAGAAAGTGAAAAAATAGCACCAAAACTACAACTACCATGTATAACAAAAATGTTGGCAGATGAATGGAAGAATAAGTCAAATGTCTATTCAAAATAGAAAAGATATTTCCCTTTTCATCCTTAAGAAATCTAAGCTCCATAAAACAGAGTGATATTTCAAAAGGGTGTATTCTCAAGAGAATGTAAGACTGGATGATTACCAGGTTGAATAGCAGATGCCATTTTTTTGTGACTGAATCAATAGAACACTCCTTGTGTAAATGAATTACAATAACTGTAGAACCGACTATGCACAAGAGGCATCATATCATACCCGTCTTATGCATGGTCTCTAAATATTAAATTTTCATGATAATCAGATCTTATCCCAAATACTTTCCAATCTAAGTTTTTATGCAGTTTCTAGTTGCAAAAACTCAGATTGGCAGGTTTCTGAGATAAAATTTAATTATGATGGTGAACATTTAATATTTAGAAGCATGATGTATAAACTCTGCTCTATGTGGTTTTCAGACAATAATTGGCTCTAATTACAAATTTGTCTTGCATCTAGTAGTAAAAAATGTCTCTATTTGACTTAAACACACAAATGGTTTATATCCAATTTATAGCACCATGAGAAGATGGTATTAAATTGATGTTTAAATGAATTCCTCTGTAAACCATAAAAAAATATTATATTTTGGAAATGAAAAGATCCTAATAGGACATGGAATTTTTGTATTTTAAACAAGGGAATGGATTTTATCCATCTCAAAGAAGCTTCCCATACTAGTGTTGTAAAGGTGAGGACAAACATAGGTGTGGAATGTAGCATTATTACCAAGTTTATTTCTGAATTTAGTGACTGAAAAGCCTTTAGGAGGAAATAAGAAGTCGATTTGGTCTGGTTACAATTGCCATTGACTAATATTTAATTGGAATTCTATCTGTGTAAATTTTCCTTAATTTGGTTTAGAACTTTAGATGAACAACATAGGCATTAGGAGAATGCATAAATACAGTGTTTCTATGAAAATAAACTTAAAACAAGCAATAACAGATTATGCACAATATAGGAATTTCTTAAAAGGAGAGAATTGGATATGAAAATGGAAGTGGAGAGCTATTGGCAGACAAACAATATGCTCAATTAAAAAGTTTATTGTTACAACTTGCAGTATCGAATGGATTGAATTCGCAACAAAGTAGAAAAGGCTGACTTTGATAATTATGATTGAAAAAAGGATTGAATTCGCAACAAAGTAGAAAAGGCTGACTTTGATAATTATGATTGAAAAAATGAACTTACGTTTTAACAGTAGTGAAAGTGGCACATCAGACTCATTCATCCCCATACCAATTGTGGGTCCTTGCTCACTTGAAATCTCCTTAGGCAGATTGTTTAGGAGACTCTCTATAGGTGACCTAGTTTATAAGGAAGCAATATAATTATCCTATTAAGCTTTGTTAGTGAATTATAGACAATTTTTCATCCCCACTCCCTCATGTACTGCGAGGGTCTACTCTGTCCTTTGACTCAAGAGCTTCCAAGTGCTCTACTGCAACGATTTGGTATTTTCTGCTAGTGTCCAGAAAATATTCGCTTCAACTAGCATAATTCTGGATACCAACACCAAGCTTCCTGTCACCCTCAATAAAGTTCCCTGCATAGGAAATGTTGCATGCCCACACTTTGTTGCATATACCGCTATCATATTCCCTTCAATGCGCTCCAATTCAGAGGCATTAACCCATTAACCATTGTTGTGCTATGAGAAATAAACTTTCCATAGTTCACTAGTAAAATTGCTCACTCTAAGAGTGAAATGTTCTCAATCACCAATACGATCTCCAGATTTGAGAGGATTTTTTTGCCACTTTTCTGGTCTTATCTCATCTCACCTAGTTCTTAACATAGTATCAAAGCCATGGCTGGTGAAGTCTTGAAGGTGAAATATTTGTTTTAACTCAAAAGTAAGGTTCATTAGAGTCTCATGTCTTATAAGGGCTAATAACTTAATGCTCCTCATGGTAACTTTGTATTCCTCATGGTAGTCATATGCAAGAACCCATTGAGTATGTACAACAAAGATTTGTTGCTTGAAGAAAATATGTTACAGAATTGATTACCAGATGTTGGCATTGAATTACATCCTCTTGCAAAATTTGCCACAAGTTTAATGTTTTGAAATTTGTGTTGAATCTAGTCTCATCACTGGATCTTGATGGATTCATTTTAAAAAGATTGACAATTGTACTCCTTGTTGACTGAACATTATCCACTAGTTTTATTTATCTTGTGTTCTATTTATATGGTTTGGTTATATTTATATTACAAACAATAGAAAACAAAATAAAACTAAGTGCATGAGATTATGATTGTCAAGAAAAGAGGAGATGTTGCAACAAGCCACCGAGAAGGCTAAAACGAGAGCAATATAATCTCATTACAGTGAAGAGAGAATGAAATAAGGTGCAGATCTGAAGTTTTACACAAAGCTGGAAACATTGCCACATGAAGACAAAAGTTTTGCTTCTATGTTATCTTTTGCCTCTGTTTTTTTATTTGTATTTTGTGTTGGCTCACTGAGGAATTGTGAGATCTATCGCTAATGGAGTCTCGATCTATAGTTAAATAAAAATATTTGAGATTGTTTATGAATCATAGATTTGAGTGAAAACCAATCTGCAAATTCGCCCTCCATACCCGTGAAATCCCACAATTTGTTTCTCCAGCTTGCACATTGTTCTTCCTCTCTACACTTTCATCCTTGTTCGAGTTTTTCGTCATGTAGGTTGGCTCTCTAGAATTTTTATCGATCCTATGTTGGAGATCCCTTCGACAATAGTGTTGAGGCAACGCAGAAAAAACATCGAATCTGGTCGATGAGGCCAAAAGCGCTAAAGCCAATGACATGGAAACAACAACGTGTATGTCTAAACAAATCATAAAAATCGCAATAGTGTCGCAGAAGCACAAGCTCAGGGTAAACAAAGAACACCATAGAGGGATCCAGAGATTTCATCACCCTGTAAACATATTTTCTTCACTGGGCATTCAGATCAGAACTTCCAGGATCCAGAGATTTCACCACTCCGTAAACATATTTTCTTCATTGGGGACTCAGATCAGAACTTCCCACGAAGGATTCGGGAACAAATTTGGTCATACCTAAGTGGGGGTTTTGGCACAAATCAGTGGCGTTGTGGCACAAATCAGTGGCGTTGTAGGTTGCAGAGCCGGAAAAAAGGTGGTCTATACGCAGTTGAAATCGATAGAAAAACTAGGTATGTTCATGGAAGTTTTGTATGTGATGCAAAATCAGCTAGAAAACATTATAGGGCTGAAAATTGATCGCTATTAATCAATATATCGAAGAATGTACTTTACTTTAGCCTTTTTAGTTAAAAGGCATAACCCATTTTGATAGTGATGGGACCATTCAGGATAAAACAACCATAATGCAACGTTAGTGTATGTTCCTCCTAGATTCTGTTTAAAATATACATATGCCATTTTGCTCTACAAATCACCTTATCCCAATCTTTTTACAACCCTATCCTCTTTAGAGAAGTCAAGCCAACCCCATCCTCTTTAGGGAAGTCAAGCCAATGAAAACGAATGCTTTTGATCTTCTAACTAAGATCTGCTAGTTTGACTAGTTGGTTTTTCCTTCTTGTTGTTATGTTAACCTTGTGATTCAACTGAAACGGTTGGATAAAGAATAGCTTCCTCCAATAGAATATTATGTATGGAATCAAACCACTCACGATCAAGGTGATTGCTTTGCTTGGGGATAAGGGAATTCACAATGAAAGCATCATCATTATCATTGGGTAGCTCTCTCTCCAACTACCTGCAACTTGTGTCGAATCTCTTCTTAGTTTTCATTGTTGATTTTTGTAGCTTGGGAGGTACTCCAAGCCTTGAGGATCGAGGGTTTGGAGGAAGGAGCTCCACAAGTGGCCTTGTGGGATTGAAACTCAAGCTTGGGGTTTTGCACCCATCGATGATTGGGCCAAAACCGTGATGATATTGCGACAAGTGATGGATGAGGATGATATTAGATGATGAGATGAATCCAACGCATTGAAAAACGTTTGATTCCAAGTTGTCATTAAAGAGACATTAATTTTTTAAGTTATGGTGGGTTAATTTGTCTAGTTGGGCAGGTCGGCTTGAGGGTAAAGTAACGCCCAAAAATAAATTCCTTGAGCCACTTGATGCCTATAAATATAGGTCAATTGTGAAGGCATTAAGTCCTATCCTTGAGTAGAAGATAGAGCTTGCTTTAGGTGAAGGAGATCTATGAATTAGCCGCAAGACTGGGCAAACTCCAAGCGAAGGGAAAGGAAGTTATGTTTAGCGTCCTTAATGATTGTTTTGGAGGCCAAGTGTATTGAAGGTCAGACCGAGTAGGATAAGATGGTTTCTGAACTTGCCGAGCTACTTTGAGGGACAGCGAATCAGAGTTGTACACAGTGAAGCAACTCAGAGGGAGTTGTGATTGCCTAGATCATGGAGCAGAGGGTTCAATTGAAGACATGGAGATGTGGTCTTGATAGACTACATTGTGAGATGGGCTGGGATTTTTAGTGGATCGGTGGTGAACCTGGTACACTTCAGTATGTTGTGTGGCTGTTTGTATATCGTGGACTTCATATGTCTTGTCATGGATGGTTGGGACAGCTCAAGGGTTTCTTTGGCATGGACAAGATCAGCTTGGTCGACATGGATTCATGTGATGGACTATAGGTTCGCAAGCTAGAGTCTTCATCGGATCGTGATGTTGCATATTTGATATTAGAGGGATTTGCACGAGTGGTATTTGATCCAAGAGGATCACTGTTTGCAAGACTGAGCCAGTGGAGATCATATAGGCTCAAAGGGAGTCTAGCCTCAGAGGGAGAAACCCTATGGAGGTTTTGGATCTTCAGGTTCATATATGATAAGGTAGAGGCACTACCGAGATAAAAGGGTTCATTCTACAAAGTATGTTGCATATGAGTTAATGTCGTCAGATGATGATGGTTACTTCCTATTCTTGGAAGTACCTGCCTTGCTAAGAGGGAGTGTTGATTTTTGTAGCTTGGGAGGTATTCCAAACCTTGAGTATCAAGGGTTTGGAGGAATTAACTCCACAAGTGGCCTTGTGGGCTTAAAACCCAAGCTTGGGGTTTTTCACCCATCGATGTTTGAACCAAAATCGTGACGATATTGCCACATGTGATAGATGAGGATGATAGTAGATGACGAGACAAATCCAACGCATCGAGAATTGTCCAATTCTGAGTTGTGACTGAAGCGATATTAAATTTTGAAGTTATGGTAGGTTAATTTTTCTAGTTGGGCAGGTTGGCTTGAGGTTAAAGTAGTGCCCAAAGATAAATTCATTGAGCCAATTGATGCCTGTAAATATAGGTTAAGTGTGAAGGCATTAAGTCATATCATTGGGTAAAAGATAGAGCTTGCTTTAGGTGAAGGAGATCTATGAATTAGCCACAGGCCTGGGAGACTCCAAGCAAGGGGAAAGGAGGTTATGTTTAGTGTCCTTCATGACTGTTTTGGAGGCTGAGTATATTAAAGGTCAGGCCAAGTAGGAAAGGATGGTTTCCGAACTTGTTTGGGTTGCGTTTGAGGTGCTTTGGTGGATAGTTATCATCCTTTAAGGGGGGCGCAAATCTAGGTTAAAGGCTGCAGCCCTAGATCACAATTGTGAGGATTTGTGTGTCTATTTAGAGGGCTGGAAAGAAGCCCAGAATCCAACATACTAAAGCAACACTCATGGAAAGGAAGGCTGCAATGAAACAAGGTATGTTTGGTGTGTTGTTTTCGCATGTTTTGTGTAGGGTTGCCTCTGTCTACAAACCAGTAGAAGGAGGTTTCTATAGCAGCAGTTAGAGGGATTGTT
>APFE031552382.1:0-19317 GCA_000404065.3 Pinus taeda | reverse complement strand
GACAATTAATGTGAGGTAATTAGGAGTTAAAAAGACACCTTTTTATCGCTCAACATTTTGGCGCCGTTGCTGGGGAGAGTGTATCCATTTTTAAAAGAGTAGTGTGCATCTGATGAGTGTCTGTTAGGAAAGAATTGGGTATTAAAAACAGAAGGTAAGAACCTACGTACGAAGCATGTAAAAGCCCTGCTGCCCCGCCCGCTTTTCAACAAAACTGTTAAAGAACCTAGGGTAGCAATAGATGTTTGAATTTTTGTGTGAATGACTCAAAAAAAAAAAAATAGAAATTTTGAAAAATGAATCATATGATTTCACTCAAGTGGTGATGTAAGCACCACCCATTTCACTAACTAATTGACAGGAACATTTGAAGAAGGAGCTTCGAAGAAACATATGAAGAACATCTTCTGTTATGGTAAGAAATGGCTCACATTTCTACTTTTGAATTTCCTGCTCAACTAATTCCACCCCCACCACAATAAACCAGTACAACATGCTTACAATGTTGAACTGCAAAATTTACCTACCCTTCCCACCCATTCTATCTCACATTTGCCATTAGAGAAAACTTGTAATAAGATTCAGAATGTTTCAAATTCAAAAATTGTAGAAGCTATGGAAGAAAATGAGGTTTCTTTTAGGTTGCACCAAAAAACCATTTTAAAATCTCCAGAACTTCATGGTATGATGGGAAATCAAGAAAGTAACAGATACATTGAATATTGGTTTCACTCCATCACTTGTTTGCAACATCACTCTATGCTTCAACATTTTTTGATACCATTTTTTTGAAGGGAAGTTGGCTTCTCATACCCTAATATCCATTAACATGCATTTTTCAAATTTGGGTATGTGCATACATGAAGCCTTATTTCGAAAATGGCTCCACTGAAAATACTCTTATACATAAACATATTTGATTCTCAAAGAAGAGTAGGATAGTGAAAAAAAATAAAATAAATAAAGAAATAAAGCAACACATTTTTTTATTTTTATTTTTGTAAAACTAGTTGTTTCTTTTGTTGCAACATGCTATCGAAATCAACATTGGTGATAAATGTTTCAATTCATTTTTGTATGTAGATGAATTATAATAGAAATAACAATTATACAAAAACTTATATTCATTTTTATCATCAATATAAAAAATGTTTGAATATCATTTTTTTTGGCTTGCGGGCTTGATGAAATTTCTGGAAAAACAGTCGGGATAGTCATGTTCTGAGGGACCAAACGGAAATATTTTTAAAATCTATTTCTATCCTAAATAGCCCTTGATGTATACTTTCCAACCCAATTTTAATCACTCAATTTGGATTTTAAATGAAAAAGTTTGAACCAAAACATTGACAGGGTGTCTAGCGAGCAGCTTAGGAACAGAGTTGGGACGATCGGTTTTCAGAGGCCTAAATAATTGAATTTTTAAAACCTATTTCTATGGTAGATTCTCCTATGAATATACTTTAAAATTCAATTAAAATCACTCATTTTCGATATCGTACGGGGAATTTATGATCAAAATACTGATTGTTTATCGTAAATCAGCACCCTTAAAACTATGTCTTTCCGACTGTTCCTTATAGTATTTGATCTATCGATTCTTCTTGTGCTCAAAACCTATTTCTATTGGAGATAAATAAATTAATCTGCTTTTATTTCCAATTTGAATCATTTGAATCTGACATCAAAGGAAAAATTTATGCTTGAAGTATCAACTGTTGGTCTCAGCTGGGTAATCGAAAATGACTCTGTTATGCAGGTTGTTTTAACTAAAATTGAAATATTTTATCATTGAATTTTTAAAACCTGTTGCTACTGGAGATAAACCTTTTAATTAGCTCTTATTTGGCTTTGGAATCACTCAATTTTGACGAAAAACAAAGAATTTGTGATCAAAGCACTGCAGGTTAGAATGATTGGCCACTACTCTCCCGCAAGTGACAAATAAATTTTAATTTGTTATTTTCTCCGTGGATTTATTCTACAGAGTAACTACTTGTTATTTGTTTGCATAATTCTTGGATTAGGAGAGCCGTGCACCTCTCTTTTTCCATGATTTAATGTTTTATTGCAGGTAGAAACTCATTTTTTGCAGGTCCTAGGAGAAAAAGAATGTCAATTTATGGACGAGTGATTCTTGAAAGAAATTTTAAATGAAAAAAAGGAATTTCATCCAACTCATTACCCAACAGATTTATAATATAAGAAATGAAGAATTGATTTCCATTTGAAGATTCATGTCATGTCTTTGCTGCCAAAACATTTTTCGAATAGATCATTTTTTTGACATAACATCATAGTTGTTGTAACTTAATTTATTTATTTACATACTGTTTTTTGTTGTTTCTTTTCTATTTTTTCTTATATTTTGTGTTTCAGGTGTTTCTTCATTCAAATTGTAACTCATCCTCAGCATCAATGCCGTGAACAACTAATTTGTTTTTTGCATGCTTACATTTTATGATTGTCCATTTTACTGTTCATTTTTCACGTTTTGTTGTTCCTTTTCGAAATGGAACAACACTTTTGCATTTTCACGTTTTAATGTTCCTTTTTGAAATGGAAAAATTGTTGTTCTTTTTTAATGGAACAATACTTCTGCACTTTCCCATTTTGCTGTTCCTTTTCGAATGGAACAACACTTCTGTATTTTCACATTTTGTTGTTCATTTTCGAAATGGAACAGTTATTGTTCCTTTTCGAATGGAACAATACTTCTGCATTTTCACGTTTTTCTATTCTTTTTCGAAATGGAACAACACTTTTGCACTTTCATGTTTTACTGTTCCTTTTCGAAATTGAACAACACTTCTACACTTTCACGTTTTGCTGTTCCTTTTCGAAATGGAACAACACTTCTGCACTTTCACGTTTTGATGTTCCTTTTTTAAATGGAACAACACTTCTGCACTTTCACGTTTTGTTGTTCTTTGTCGAATGGAACAACACTTCTACACTTTCATGTTTTGCTGTTCCTTTTCGAAATGGAACATCACTTCTGCACTTTCACATTTTGTTGTTCCTTTTCGAAATGGAACAACACTTCTACACTTTCACATTTTGCTGTTCCTTTTCGAAATGGAACAACTGTTGTTCCTTTTCAAAATGGAACAACATTTCTGCACTTTCACATTTTTCTGTTTCTTTCAAAGGAACAACATTTTCAAATTTTTTGTTGTTCCTCTTAAGGAACAACACTTTTTCACATGCATTTTTTTGTTGTTCCCTACACGACACAACACCTTTTTGTGCGTATTTTTGTTTTTTTGGTATGCATTTTCTTTGTTCTTCCCTACACAGAACACCACTTTCTTTTTGAGTGTTTTTGTTGTTCCTTCAAAGAAGCAACACTTTGAGATTATTTTTGAGAGCAACCCTTCCTTCCTCTTGTGGGATTATTCTTAGTTCATCTCAACCACATTTGATTGATTCCCTTTCATGGTATGACATACACTATTTTTATGAGGACAAGAATTATGGATTCTATTGAAGCAAGTTAATATCATTTACGTTATGATCTTTAACAGGACAGCTCCTTGATGATAGTTTATTTTCAAAAGGACACAATTATTTATATATTACTTTACTGCATTGTTTTCTATTGTACATGATACTGATTGATCATCTTAATACCATGCTGATTCCACCCTTCCTGGTTATAATCTTCTTTGTCTGTAATAAATGAGATTACGGGTATATTTTTTTCTACTGACATGTTCAACTTCTTCTGCCATCCCTGCTCTTAAGGAGTATTGAGCCTCCTTCTTTTTATCATAAAAATGTGTAATAACAAAAAAAAATTATTCGCAGATGGAGGATAGGGGGTCTCATTACGAGCCAACCTACCATGTTCATAAGGCTGTAACAAAGTGACATTTCCATTATGGCCACCACACTAGGGTGATGATCCATTGGGTAGCCAAATTATCCTTGGAACAGAAGGTCTCATCATGAGCCGACCTGATCACTTTTGCTATATCCCAGTGAATGGCAGTGTGGTTATCTAGTTACCACGCCAGCACACTGATCTCTTCTGTAGAACAGCACTGGAACTCTACATTCATAAATTGAGGATCCTGGCTCATATGGGTTAAAAAGAAACCCTGCCGAGGCTATGGATGCCTACTGGCAACAGAGGCTCTACTTATGGTATTGAAGTTATATCTTATCATCAATTATTACTATGATACCATTTTCTTATTTTTTTTCTTTTTATCAAAGAAGTTATTTCCTTAATTTTTTTTCCCTATTTTGAACCTTTATGCATGAGAAATTTTTTTATGATCAATCGCATCATTTTCAAATAGAATACTATTAGTAAAGCATCGTTTTGGCATATTGTTGTTCTTTTTCTTTTTTCGCATAACTTATCATCTATCCAAAGCGTTCTATCTCTTATTCATAACTATCTTTACACACTCTGCTCTCATTATAACCATAGCTCTCGTTGTCTTATCATTGATATGTGTACTCTCCTTCATTTACTGTTGTATTGTTCATTCCTGTGCCTTTCTGACAGCATAACACCTTTCATATGCTTTATGATCATGGTCTCCCTCTTCCAACTGGAGGGGGGCATTTATGCATTAAGGATAGCATGCGATATGATTATTTCACTCTGCCATAACTTATTGATTTGATGAAACATTAATATTGCATGTATACAAATGTTTTTCTGATTGAAATTTTTGCATGTATTTTATCTGTTGCTATTCAAAGCTCACACTATGGATTCAAGAACATTATATGCAAAATAGTGCTTTGCTTACAGGAGAACAACAAGTATGGGGCAGATCTCTATTCGCAGCATGACCACACTATTGCAACTAACAGCAAAGGCTTGAGCAACTTGCGAACGTGAAAAATTCTTCAGACATGATGTGCTTGCCTGGATTCCACCTTTTGCATCACTTCAACATCAACTCTGCCTACATCATCTTCAACAACTGCCATTCCAAATTTTTCTTTTTGGAGGTAAAACTTGAGGTAAAATAGCATAATTTTCAGATTTATTACGAATTTAGAAGAATTTAATGAAAATCCATTGAGCCTTATTTATCATCCTTTAGTCCACATCTTTACCACTTCCCATTTTTTTCAACAACATATCATCTTGGGCGAGTGCTTCTTTCATTCATTTCTTTCTTATAACTATGTCATTCATATTCTTTATCATCCATTACTATTCTTCTTCATTCTCAACACCTCCCTTATTCCATGTTTTACACAAAGCATATAATTCAACAGCTAGTAGCAACCGCCTCTATTTGTTTTCTAGCATTGCATAAGGGCATGCTAATTTTTCAGAGAGGGGGAGGAATTTCTATGCATGATGGATGTTTTCTATTTTCTTTCTCATTTAAGGCATACAATTTCAATGCAGAAATTGATTTCCATAATATTTTTAAAAATATGAACTCAATTCTTGTGATTTCCGGGAAACACAGAGGTATCATTAAAATACACAAACCCAGATAATTTCAAGTTAAATTGGTTCATAAAATTTCAGAAATCATGCACTCTCACCTACAACCATTTTGTTTATATCTCATGATCCGTGCATCAAAACGATCTGATTTTTGGATCATAGAGGCATTCATATATTATAAATTTACTTGCCACATTTCAACAAAAGCTGGTTTGTAGTTTTTGGGAAAATGGTTAATGAAGGTTGCTGTCACTAATATCATATTTTGTTGCAACTTCATTGTTATGGCTTCATCAAGATTGCTAAAATTGAATATTCATTAATTGAGGAAGAATTCATTTGTTCTATCCATTTTATGAGTTGAGATGAACAAATTTTATTGCTTGGTTAACACATGGGTTTTGTCTTTGGGTTGCATGAGGACATGCAACATATTCAGTTTTTGTTGCATGAGGATATGCAATATATTCGGTGTGGGGGTGTGTTGGGCTATGAATACGGCCACTTTGTAACACTTATTTCATCCATTTTTACTCTTCTCTATTATATCATTTGTTATAATTTATCATTTAAATCCATTTTATAAATGATTTATGCTCTTATGGATGAATATTATTTATCTTCCATTATTTCTAATAAATTGATGATTATAAATTATTTTATCAATGATAGTTTTAATACGTTGGTTATAACATTACTCACCATTTTTAGCCTCCAAGATAATTTCCAGATTGAAGATTTGATCATTAAAGGTGCGAACTGATAAATTCGCTAGAATAAGAAGTGACAGTTTTGCGGTTGAGATTCTGAGCAAATGAAGAAGAATTTGGAAAATCAGGAACATGGGTTTTGTCCAGAACGGACTCAATTAAATTTAGCAAAGAATGGTTTGCCCAAATTCGACTTGTACTGAGAGAAACACAGGGTTCTTTGAGAACAATTTTCTCAGATTTTCTGTTACGACCATCCTCCAAATCTCAGTTGCAAAGCCAAATTCGTCTTGCTCTTGTTGAGAGATGGATGGAAATATATCTTCTTGTTGATCAATTGGTTGGAAACAATCCAATTTTGTAATAAAATCTTGTTGTAATTATCTCTATTGTAACTGCTCTCTGCTCTCTCTCTATTTAAATGAAAACAGAGATCAGAGAGAAAGGGGGGAAAATGATGGATTCAAATGATGTAATTGAGGATGAATTAGAGATTCAAAATTGACGATGGCAGAGAGAATGGATAATGGCTAAGAAATGGAGAGATTTCTTGTTGTAATCCACTGTAACTTTCCTTTGATATTTTAATATAAATCTGGTTGCCATTCCATCTTTGATCCTGAAGTAACCCAACAGCATCTGTTGGCGGCTAAGGGCCCAGCCTCTGGTGGATTGTGCTGCTGCTGTATATTATCTCTTTGGTTTATGTGTGGTTTTCATTATCAACTTTATTTGGTAATCTGGTATGTTCTATTATTTTACATCATGGTTTTGCTATATCTGATTTATGTTCAATTGAGTAATATCGTTCTCTATGACAGGAATGCCGTATTGATTCATCTTGACTTGGTAACGCATTGTTGTTCTTTTAATCATTGATATAACATTGTTGGTCCTTACAGAATGAATTGTTTTTCAATTACAGTGTATCCGTATTGTAACACTCTTTAATTGGTATTACTGAATTCATCTTAGAGACTATATTTCCTTGCGATTGCTAAATCTATGAACGTTGTTGTTCCATTCCAAAATACAGTCGTATTCTTTATAACTAAGACTGATAATCGAATTACCAAGATCAGATTACTATTAAGGTGTGCCGTGTGTTAAGTCATTGCATATTTATATTTGACTTTCTAGCGTTGTTTCATATTCTATCATTAATCAATGATGTTCTATTTACATGTGTTGTCCGATTTATTCTTAGAGTAAAGATTGCTATTAATTTAGCTTTGTTGTTGTTCATTTCCATTAATTAGGGTTTGCTATTCAGATTCCTTTAATTGCAGTTTGTTGCCCATTTACCTTGTTGTTCATTTCTATTGATTAATTGCAAGAGTTTTCTTTCAAAGAGATTTCCTAGTTTACTTTCAATAAGAGTTTTAGTCCAATTTCGGTTTCCTTTTAATTGCTTTAGAGCAGGACTGTCAACTGTAGAGAACATTGGATTGCTTCCTCGTTCCCAGATTGATTGTCTTGTTCCGGTTTGATTTCAATTGCATCAATATCCAGAGGAATGAGTTATTTCTACTGTATCCTTGATTGATGGTTGTTTAAGTGAATGATTTAGTTTAGAACATTTCAGTTTCTTGTTGTTCCATTTCTTAGTTGTTGTTCCATTTATTAGTTGCTGTTCCATTTCATATTTGTTGTTCCATTTTCTGTTATTTGCGTTATTGATTGCTTTGATGTGCAGAATGATCTGAAACTATAGTGGGCATTGGCATTTGCTATCTAGTCCCCAGATTGATGATCTGTTCCTTGATTGCTTTTGGTTACATCAGTTTCCAAAGGGATGAGTTATTGTTACTGGACCCTTGACTGATACATTGCTTATTTTTCCGAATGAATGATTTAGGCTTCAAGGTATTTTGCTGTAGTTAGATTTCTTTCCAAGAATTCATTTAATTTTGTATTTTAAGAACTATACTGCAAAACATTACTCTTGAGTAAATAGCCACCTCAGACTGAGTACACTCTTGAAATAAAAAGTCGTCCCTGGGTTGACAATTAATGTGAGGTAATTAGGAGTTAAAAAGACACATTTTTATCGCTCAACAAAGAGCACCTGTGATATCTCCTCCCCTACCCTTATCCCATCAATTCAACCTGCTTCATCCTCTAACTTGGGTTCTTGCCTCTCATTTGCCACATTTTCTCACTTTTCCCTAGTTCCTACATTCTTGAGCAACATTGCTTCTCCTATCTTTGAACCAACCCAATCGCCTTAACCACTCTTCATCCTCAATCACCAAGTCTTAGACCTCCTCACGCTCCATACCCACTTATTCACATTTCTTCCACCATCAACCCTCCAAAAGTCCATTTCAAAACATTTTGTAGAAGCTACAGAACATCCTGTAGAACCCTTATAGACTTCCTGTAGAAGCTCACGAGCAGTTTCTTGAGATCTGATCACTGTGAAACTCTCTGGAAGGGTGCTAGGGACCCCTTAGGCCCTCTTTCTAACTTCCTAACCTCCTACAATTGTCTACTCCATTTCCTTTCGCCAATCCACCTCTGCACAGTCAAAAACAATGAAAGCACATGCATAATAATTCTGCCAACTTACTCAAAAATACAAAAAGAGATGTTTATTTTCAGTTTTAACTTCAAAAGTAGCTTAGACACATGCACTTAACCTTGCCAAGAATAAATGGAATATTTTTCAGTAGCCTTCATCCTTTTTCTTGCATCAGTAGGGCTAGTTGGTACAACTAGGGTTTGCTAGGGTTTGCATTTCCTTTCAGCTTTTTAGTTTCTTTCTGCAAGTAGATTATCCTCCTTTGAGTTATCTTTCATCCATTAGTTAAAAGCTTCTTCTAAGAGCTCATAGAAGTTGGCTTAAGCTCCTAGCAGACTTGTGCCAGCTAATCAAGTGACAGTTGCAGCAAGAGCTAGTACTTGTGCATATAGCACCGTCACTTCCAAGTTTGTTACAAACTATTTGGTTGATAAAAATAAAGAAGGGAGTCCCAGGAGTTGTAGCATTATTGTTGCAATACTAGAGCCCACTACATGGGCTAACTTCAGAAGATACTGATGCATTCCTTTTCAAATTTGATGTCTTATATAGGGGTTATGATTACACCACCGACCCCTAGAAGCTGAAACTGTTCCCTTATACTCTGAAGGGAGCAACCTTGCGTTGGTTTATGGGACTTGGTGGAGGTACCATCAATGATTGGGAACATATGAAAACATCCTTCCTTAAAAAATACCAAGATTATTACCGAACTAGAGAACTAAAAGATGAAATATTTCAAATGCTAGCTAAGCCTAATGAGACTCTGGAAGAATATGTGGATCATTTCCAATATAATCTGCAGAGATCGCCTTGTTAAAATCTTCTTGATAATGTTCTAAAAACCACAATGATTAATGGTATGAATGACAATTGGGTAGAAATGTTGAATACAATGGGTAAGGGTGACATTTATTGAGAAGATTATGACAATATTATAGACTTGTGCATCATGTGCTGCAGGGGAAGTACAAGGCTGAAACCAACTGGACGCGATGCAATGACCAGAGACAGCAAAGCCTCAGGAGGAAGCATTACATGAGTTGAAATCAACAATCTACTAGGGACCCTGACAACACAATTGGATATCATGCAAGCTAAACAAAAGAAAGCCGAAGCAGAATAAAACCTGGCTATTCCCTATCCCCATTGCATAAAGAAACATAGTCATAAAGAATGCCTGCTAGATATGATACAAACATGTGCCATATGCACTAAGGAGCATGCCATGGAAAGTTGTCCATCGTTCCCAGGATTAAAAGCAGTCTTCAAGGAAGCGGAAGAAGAAGTGGAACCAATATATCTGCTGAACCAGCGTTGTTAATGGAAAACACGTCAGATAGGTATGCCTACGAATCCATCTTCATTCTTTCCTCCCTCACAATATAATTCTCAACAATATTCAAGGGCATCATGGCATAACCAGCCACCTTTTTCTACTAGGCCACCTCAAGCATTTTCTATGCCACCATGGCCCATCCAGTCAAATCCAAACAATAATTGGCCAAATCCCTCTTACCCTCCACCATTTTGGCAGAACAACTCCTATTCATCTCAATGGCCCCCTTCCACCTCACAAAATCGAAACTGGTAATCAAATTGGCAAAGATACATGAACCAACATATGGGGACAGTTCCTTTGTCTCAACCAACTTTACCAGCACCTTACATGTTGTAGCAGAATCCTCAATCAAATATATGACCGCAACTCCCAGCTCAACCTAACCCAAATCCTAATAATAGGCCAATCCAGTCAGTACAAATCATTGAGGATCTGGACCCTGAAACTGAGTTGAGAGAGTGTAACGAACTCAAGTTAAGATCTAGACACGTAATCGCTCCAAACGAGGATAAAAATCTGTAACCTGAAGAACCGCACCCAAATAAGCCTTTGACTATAGATTATCAACAAACAAAACAAGGGGAAGATACAATCAACCAGAAAAATCTCAAATAGTCATAACTACTTCCACCCCATTCCCAGAAAGATTGATGATACCGCGCCCAATTGAATATCTCGACTTTGATCTTCTGGGTGAAATCAAGAATATGTGAATAAAAATACCCATCCTCCAGGCTATTCAATACATTCCAATATATGCCAAACTATTAAAGAATTGTGTATAAAGAAGTCTATGAGGAAAACAAAAATAACCCCAACTGTCCATGTTGTTGGGACATTGTCTGATCTATTACTAAGAAAAGAGACACCTGTAAAATATGAAGACCTACGAAACCCCATTGTCATAGTAAAGATAAATGGCTTCTCTTTTCCCAATGCTTTAGTCAATTTAGGGGCAGCCATTAACATTCTCACAACAACAACTTGCCAAATGCTTGGCATCACAACCTTGGAACCAACAGCTACCTTGCTGGAATTTGCTGATTGCTCAATCATTAAGCTAGAAGGAACATTATTGGATGTGACAGTTTCTTTAGACACTTGGGAATATCTGGAAGATTTTTTTATTATTAACCCTAGGAACTGGCTAGATGGACATCCCTTAATATTAGGAAGGCCTTGGCTAGCAACTATTGATGCTTATATCAACTGCCAGATAGGTAGTATGACCATAACTAGAGGGGATGATGTGAAGAATCTAGATTTATACCCTCCTACTTAGCCGAGCCTAACCATTGTAAAAACTAGGAAGAAACTTGTAACATATTTAATAGAAAATATTCTATCACCATTGACTATGGAAGATGCCCTTGAATTTAAAAACCAAACAAAAGATGATGTCATTAATACTTTTATCAATTACCCTGCTACAGTGTCTAGTTTGAAATGTCACATGATTAAAGAAGTCCTTGACAATCAAATTGAAGAAGATTCCCTTAGAGATATCAATGACCAACCAATACCAACAACCACTTTCTATAATAGAAAACCTATCGAAATCGAACCAGGGAAGATCTTGAACATTAACAATAATCTAAGTGATGACCAGCGACATAAACTTGTTCAAGTCCTTAGGAAATATAAAAAATCTTTCTCTTGGGATTACCTAGACATGAAAGGGATTGATCCTCAGCTATGCATGGACCAAATCTACACTAAAAAGATGCAAGACCAATTTTACAACCTCACCGTAGATTAAATCTTCACCTAAAGGATATTGTTGAATTAGGTAATTCAAAACCTATTAGATGTGAATTTTATCTATCCTATATTTGACAGTAAATGGGTTTCTCCATTACCTGTGGTCCCCAAAAAGAATGGGAAATGGTGGATATGAATTGACTACAAAGAACTCAACAAGGCAACGCAAAAAAACCATTTTCTCTTTCCATTCATTGATTAGGTCCTAGATACACTGGCAGGGAAGAAATTCTTCTCTTTCCTGGATGGCTTCAGTGGCTACAACCAAATTCAGATTGCCCTTGAGGACCAAGATAAAACTACTTTTACCTGCCCATGGGGAACGTTTTATTATAGGGTATTACCTTTTGCATTGTGCAACACACCTGCTACATTCTAAGGAGACATACTCACTATTTTTGCAGACTTGATAAATGAAGGATTGGAAGTGTACATGGATGATTTCAACCCTATGGAGACGACTTTGAGCAAGCATTGCAGACATTGGAGAAAGTCCTAGAGCAGTGTATTACTACTAGGCTATGCTTAAGCAACGAGAAGTGCCCTATGATGATGACAGAGGGCTTGATCCTAGGTCATTTCATTTCAGCCACTGGAATTCAGGTATATCCAGCAAAAATACAGGTAATCCTCTTATTAGGTACTCCCTGCAATCAAACAGAGGTATGTAGTTTTCTGGGATTTGCTGGATATTATCATAGATTTATAAAGAACTTTTCACAGATTGCTACACCATTATATGCCTTAATAGGAAATATTGATTTTACATGGACTGACAAATGTGACATTTCCTTTACAAAGTTGAAATGGCTACTATCAACAACACCAATATTACGAGCCCCGAATTGGGATATACCATTCCAAATTTCATCAGACGCGCAAGTTCAACCATTGGAGCATTTCTTGGCCAAGAAGAAGACAAGAAACCCTATGCTATATATATCATATTAGCAAAAACTTAACTCCTGTTGAGTTGAATTACACAGTAAAAGAGAAAGAGTTTCTAGCTTTTATTTATGCTATTAACAAATTCAGACACTATATAACTAGATACCTTGTAGTTTTATATACTGATCACTCTGCTATGAAATAGTTAGCTAATAAAGCCATTATGAATGGAAGAGTGACACATTGGTTACTACTTTTACATGAATTTGACATAACTATAAAGGATCGACCAGGGAGGGAAAACCTTGTTGTAGACTTCTCTCCCAAGTGCCAAGAAGAGACGATGCAATGGTGGTAGAAGACTAGTTCCTGAATGAACACTTGTTTGTTGTGGCCATAAAAACACCATGGTACACAGATGTGTCAAATTACTTAGCAATAGGAAAACTGCCTAAACATTTGACACTCAAAGAAAGGAAATTAATAGTGCAGCGCAACACTTGGTTCTCCTTGATCGGAGGATACATTTTTCACATAGGGGCTAACATGCACATTTGCAAGTGTATCAGGGAAGATGAAATTTATGATATCCTAAAAGCCTGACACAATGGAACTTGTGGTGGACATTTTGCAGACCATAGAACTAGACATAAAATTTTGCAAATGCGTTACTACTAGCCCACAATTTTTAAGGATGCTAAGAAATTTGTCTAGGAATGCGAGAGTTGCCAAAGGATGGGATGCCCTGGCCAATCTGATGAGATTCCCCTACATTCACAGCTGGTGATAGAAACCTTTGAGAAATGGGCGTTAGATTTCATCGAGCCGATCAACCCATCATCCAATGATAAATCATATATATTGGTTGCAACATAATATGTGACTAAATGGGTGGAGGCAGTAGCATTACCGAGAGCAACCGAGGAAAAAGTGATTAATTTTCTTTTTGAATTTTTTGTGCGATATGGCTTACCCAAAGAAGTAATTACTGATGGGGGGCCACAATTTGTAGGCCACAAGATCACTGCTACACTGAAGAATCATCATACTATGCACATAATTACCTCTCTGTATCACCCGCATGTGAACGGAAAGGTGTAGAGTACCAACAAAGTAATTGAATCTATTCTAACAAAGGCAGTTTCCTCGCACATAAGAGACTGGGCTACTCAACTGCCAGAAGAATTTTGGCCATATCGCACAACTTGGAGGAACACTATAGGACACTCTCCATATCAGTTGGTATTTGGTAAAGAACCCATTTTCCCCATAGAATTTGAGATACAAACACTAAGGAAAGCACAACAAGTGGGACTGGATTTAACCAAATTAGATTAACAGACTACAACAAATAAATGAATTAGATGAAATTCGACTATTGGATCTACAACATACTACACTCATTCAACAACAAAGAGACAAATGAAACGATTCCTTGATTAATAAAAAGACATTTCATGAGGGCGATTGGTCACTTCTTTACTATTCCAAGTTTCAAGACTTCACTGGTAAACTGCAGACTAGGTGGTTAGGCTCCTATGAAATAAAGGAAGTGCATGATAATGGCACTCTTACATTGGCCACCATTGATGGGTCTAGTTTTTCCTTTAAAGCAAATGGGCATTGGGTGCACCTCTACCAAAAACCACTTACAAGAGAATCTTTTTACCAGTAGATATGCGAGGATTCCACCATGCAAGTTCTAGCTATAGAAAACAATCCTTCGACAGCTTCATCTTTGTAAAAAGTTATTTCTTTTTGTAAAAATAGTAAATATGATTGTTGATTTGATTTTCTACATTTTTTTCTCTGTTTGTTTGTTGTTCCAACTTTGAAACAACACTTTTTTTTTTTTTTTGTTCCCACTTTGGAACAACACTTTTTCATTTTTGTTGTTCCCACATTGGAACAACACTTTTTTATTTTTCTTATTCCCACTTTGGAACAACACTTTTTCATTTTTGTCGTTCACACTTCGGAACATCACTTTTTTGTTTTTATTGTTTTCACTTAGGAACAACACTTTTTCGTTTTTTGTTGTTCCAACTTTGGAACAAGACTTTTTCATTTTTGATGTTCCAATATTGGAACATCACTTTTTCGTTTTTGTTGTTCCAACTTTGGAACAACACTATTTTCTTTTTATTGTTCCCACTTTGAAACAACACTTTTTCATTTTTGTTATTCCCACTTTGGAACAACACTTTTTTGTTTTTGCTATTCCCACTTTAGAACAACACTTTTTCGTTTTTGTTGTTCCCACTTTGGAACAACACTTTTTTGTTTTTGCTATTCCAACTTTGGAACAACAATTTTTTGTTTTTCCTTTTCCCACTTTGGAATAACACTTTTTCATTTTTTGTTGTTCCCATTTTGAAACAACACTTTTTCGTTTTTGTTGTTCCCACTTTGGAACAACACTTTTTTGAATTTTTGTTGTTCCAACTTTGGAATGACACTTTTTGCATTTTTGTTGTTCCAACTTTGGAACATCACTTTTTTGCGTGTTTGCTGTTCCAACTTTGGAACAACACTTTTTCTTATTTATTGTTCAAACTTTTGAACAACACCTTTTTCTCTTAGCGTGTTTTGTTGTTCCCACTTTTGAACAACTATTTTTCCATTTTTGGAACATCAATTTTGCTTCTTGAAGTTGTGTGTTTTCTAAACAACACCCTTTTCCGTGCATTATTTTGTTGTTGAACAACACTTGTGGGATTATTCCTAACTCATCTCAGCCCCATTTTTCTAATTCCCTTTCATGGTATGAAGTACAATACTTTTATGAGGATAAGAATTATGAACTATATTGAAACAAGTGAATACCCTTAACATTATGATCTTTAACAAGACAACTTCTTGATGATAGACATTTAAAAGAAATGGGACACAATCATTTATATATTACTTTACTATATTGATTTCTGTTGTATATGATACTGATTGATCATCTTTACCATGCTAGTTCCACCCCTCCTAGTTATAATTATCTTTGTCTATTATAAGTGAGATTATGGGTATGTTTTTTTTCTATTGACATATTCAACTTCTTCCACCATCCCTCCTCTTAAGGAGTACTAAGCCTCCCTCTATTTATTATAAAAATGTGTGATAACAACAAAAGTTTTCCTATAGATAGAGGATAAGGGGTCTCATTAAGAGCCAAACTACCATGTTCATAAGGATGTAGCAATGTGACATTCCCACTATGGCCACCATACTAGGGTTATGATCCATTGGATGGATAAAATATCCTTGGAATAGCAGGTCTCATCACAAGCTGGCCTGATCACTTTTGCTACTTCTCAGTGAATGGCAGTATGGTCATCTGGTTACCATGCCAGCACATTGATCTCTTTTGTAGAAACAACAATGGAATTCTCTAACTATAAATTGAGGATCCTGGCTCATATGGGTTAAAAAGCAACTATGTCAAGGCTATTGATGCCTGTTGGTAATAGAAGCTCTGCGTATGGCATTGAAGTTCTATTTTCAACATCAATAATTATTATAATACCCTCTTCTTACTTCTTTTTTATCAGAGAGATTATTTCCCTAATTTCTCCCTACCTTGAAACTTTATGGATGAGTTAATGTTTTTAATCAATCATATCATTTTCAGCTGGAATATCCAATAAAGCATCTTTTTCTTGCATATTGCTATCCTCTTTCCTTACCACATAACCTATCATCAACCAAAGCATATTGTCTCTTATCAATAACCATCATTACACACCTCGCCTTAATTATATCCATAGCTTTTATAGTCCTTTCATTAATATACATACTCTATCTCATTTATTGTTGTATCCTTCACCCTTGTACGTTGCCATTAGAACAACATTTTCCCGTCCATTCGGTCGTAGGCGACCTCTCATCTCCAAGGAGGGGGGGGGGGGGACCTCAATTACACTTGTTCATGCATTATAGTTATTTTATTGGACATCATGTTGATATGGTATTCCATGATCACATAGCATGTGGCAAAAATAATAGTCCTCGAATTAATTAATTCTCATAGAAATATCGTTTAACATTCTAAACTTAGCTGTTACAACTAATTGATGTTCTATCTCTTTGTTACTGCTTGTTGATTTGTTTTCTCCACTACACTAATCCTTTACAATATTAGGAAGAAATCAATCATTATGGGTGGAAATACAGTGCACCAAGAACCTTTAGTGTTGGAGTTCTTATTATTAAAGATTAAATCTGTAAGAGCTGGCAAGCCAATCAAATTAAAGACAACTAAAAATTTTATAAGTTGCTATAAGGAACATGGGGAAAAAGTCCAACGGCTTCTTTACAAATTTTATCTACATAATTTCATATTAGAAGAAGAAGTGGATAAGAATCCTAGCCCTTTTGTCGGGGATATTCAATTCCAGGCTTTATCTCTTTCACAATTAAATAACTTAAGTGGTTTAAGGCTTATAATTGGTTCCAAAGACAAGAACACGGGTTTCTCTCTGGGTAAGGAGTGAGCCAACTCACCCTTTACAACTGTTTCCTAAACATAAAAGGCTGATGACACAAGAGGGTGTGATTCAAATTTTAAGGCCCATACATAAGGAAATTGTACAAAAAGGAACATCATATTTCCTCTCCATTCAAGAAAAATCCATGATTGCATCCAAAATGAGATGGATGGTATCAACTAACAGTGTTAAAGAAAGAGAACCATTTAATTATGGGAATTTCAAAGCTGTTGCGAGCCATTTAATCACATACATCAATATTATCTTGAGGGACGAGCCTTACTAGTTGGGGTGTCGATTTAGGAGTCCCATTATTTGATATCCTCTTGAAGGGTACTAGTCTCACTATGAGTTACCTGAAGGACACGAAAAGACAGCCTTTGCAAATCTGGCACAACATCATAGTTTCAAGCTTGATAACGAAGCCTTTTCTCTAGCTTACTCCTTAACTACATTACATAGGAACTATTCATTTTTCATGGGGACATGAGAAAAGGTAAGCAGAGGAGTATGTTGAGCCTTGCAATAGGTATGTATTTACTCTTGATTACTGTCTTTGTCCTCTTTTTCTTTTATATTTTGTGCCATGATATAATAAAATATTGATAAGATTTTGATAAGGAATGAATGAAACTACTGTTGATACAATTTCATTGACCAAACTAACTCTCATTGCTTTCTATGTAGAAAAACAATAGATAAAACGACTGTCGTTCCAAAGTAAGAACAACAAAATCTAACCAAGGGAAACGAGACGCATTGTCTGTGGTTGAACCAAGGAACAAATCAAGAAGATTAGCGCAAGATGAAATAATTGTCTAAAGATAGTATTTAGTTGTGAATCCCTCGGGATCTCATGATCCTAAGGGATCACATTTATCTTCTTCCTTTTGACTATAAAGGGGAAAACTAAAGAGGGATCTCTCATCTTTACTTTAAATGTAATTTTAATTTATAAAAGCGTGACTCTCAAGAATGAGATCGTATTGTAATGACCACTGACTTTGATGATTAATAGATGACTTGCGTTGTTGTTCATTCAGATATTTTGAAGTAGCTAAGCAGTATTTTCTCGTGGCTAGGGCCCGGTCTCTAGTGGATCTTACTATTGTTCCTTGTTTTATACTTTTTCTGTTTCCTGCAAGTTTATTCTGCTTTACAGCGTTGTAGTTGATTTACTTTCAATAATTTGGATTTCTAATATTCATTTCATTAATGTGAAATTTTAGTTGGTTTTATTTATTCATGTCATGGATTGAATTAGTTATCAGTTAAAGAATCATTTGTGATTAATTAAATAATAGAGCATTATTGATTCAATGATTTCCTTCTATCTAGTAGTTTAAGTCTAGCTGAAAGAGCTCAGTTAATGCTACAGTGCTACAGTGCTCTCGATTGATTAAGAATGAATTATGGTTTTGTTTGAGATTGAGTCATGATTTTTTAGATGAATTATTTCCCTTAAAGTTACAAGCTTGAGATTTATGATTGCATTCATTTACTCTTGTATTGAATTTCATAACTTATTTTAAAGCATTACTCTGTGGAATTATAGCTTTCACATATTGTGTGCACTCTGTTAGTGTCAGTGTTTCCAGCCTTCCTCCAGTGATCAAATATGATCTTACAAAGTGGTTTCAGAGTGTCAAGGTCAAATTTTGTCATTTCAGTGAGTCTTCAAGAAAAATTTGGTCACTAGGCATTAAGTCTAGGGTTTTTTCTCACTCTTTTCAAAGTTGCCCAAATGTCAATCTATGTCACTATTCAGCTGAGTCTATCATCATTCATAGGGTTATCATTATCATGTCAGTGTTTAATGAGTCATTTTACATCTTGTTCATGCTTCAGTTGTGCCTTGGCAAGTTCATTTCTCTCTCCTAGGGTTTTGAAGGAAATTTCTCTTGGATGGTCAAATCAATGGAAAAACTTGTTTCCTGATGTTCATATACCTTCCCCTATCCTTATATTACCTTACCAAATGCTTTCCAACACTTAGATCCCCCAAAATCCTCATTTTTGCACAAACCCTAGTTTCTAGCTACAACCTGGCAATTTTTTAGGTTGGGCCTCTGTTTTGCCCTTTTGGACCCTTTCCCCTCACTCAATCTCTAAGATTCCACTTTCCCCTACTTCCTAACATCCCTCCCTACTCCCAAAAATTTCCCCAAGAATTTAGAAGCCCCCTA
>APFE031552371.1:150269-204084 GCA_000404065.3 Pinus taeda | reverse complement strand
GTGCATAGTGATGTGTTTGGACCTGTGAAGGTTCCATCACTGGGTAAGTCTATGTACTATGTATCATTTATAGATGACCTCTCAAGGAATACATAGATATATTTCCTTAAGAAGAAATATGAAGTCTTTGACAGGTTTAAAGAATTCAAGGCTCTGGTGGAAAACAAGATAGAGAAGAAGATAAAGGTGCTGAGAACAGATAACGATGGAGAGTTTTGCAATAAGGAATTTGAAGAATTCTATAAGAAGTGTGGTATAGCACGGCTGAAGGCTACTCCATATACACCTCAGAAAAATGGAGTTGTAGAAAGAATGAACAAGACGTTGATGGAAAGGGCAAGAAGAATTCTCAGTGGTGTCGGGTTAGGACAGGAATTCTGGACAGAGGTGATGGAGACAGCATGTTACCCGGTCAATAGATAACCTTCATCAGTGTTGGAGGATAAAACTCCACAAGAGGTATGGACTAGTAAGAAACCCTCTCTTTCAAATCTGAGGGTATTTGGAAGTGATGCATATGTACATGTTCCAAAGGAGAAATGAACTAAGTTGGATGGTAAATCTGAAAAGTGCATCTTTATTGGGTATAAGGATGGTTTAAAGGGTTATAAGTTTTGGAATCCAATAACAAGGAAGGTTGTGTACAGTCGAGATGTGGTGTTTAGAGAGGTGAAAGATGTTATTAAACATGAAGTTCAACCAAAGGAACCTGAGAGGATAGAGTTTGAACTAAAGGAGGAAGAATCAGACTCCACAGCAGAGGAGGAATAAGAAGATGAAGAGCCACAAACTTTAGGTGTGAGAGTATCAATTCAAGAAAGAAGGCAGCCAGAAAGGTATAGTCCATCTACTTTCTATTCAAAATTTTCTTTATCTATTACTAATGATGATCCCATAACTGTGAAGGAAGTAGTAGATTCAGAGGATGGAAAACTCTGTAAAGAGGCCATGGTTGATGAAATGGCATCTTTTCACAAAAATGAGGCTTGTGATTTGGTGGAGTTGCCAGCTAGAACGAAACCCATTGGCAGCAAATGGGTGTTCAAGAAGAAGACAAATGCAGAAGGAAAGGTGGAGAAATATAAAGCTCTGTTGGTAGCGAAAGGATATTACTAGGTGTCGGGAATTGATTTTGGTGATATTTTTTCTCCTATTGCCAAGGTAACCTCTATTAGATTACTTTTATCTGTTGCTACTTCTATTGATTTTGAGGTAGAACAAATGGATGTGAAGACAACATTTCTTCACGAGGATCTGGAAGAGGAAATATACATGAAACAACCTAAAGGCTTTGCAATGAAGGGTAAGAAAGAAATGGTATGCAAGTTAAAGAAGTCCCTGTATGGGTTAAAATAGTGACTGAAGATGTGGTATCAGAAATTTGATACATTTATATGGGGACTTGGCTTCACCAGAAGCAAAGTCGATCACTGTGTGTATTTTAAATTAATTGGTGATCATGTTATTTATTTGGTATTGTATGTGGATGATATGTTTCTGGTTGGCAATGACAAAGAAATTATCCAGGATTTGAAGATCTGATTGTCCTCCAAATTTGACATGAAAGATCTTGGTGCTGCAAACTATATTTTGGGCATGGAAATTAAAAGAGATCGGGCAAAGACGAAACTTTGGTTAAACCAGAGGAAGTATGTCGAGACAATATTGCAGATATTTAATATGCAGGATAGTAAATTGGTGAAGGTTCCTATTCATGTAGGTCTAAAGTTATCTATTGAATAGATTCCCAAGACACAATAAGAGGAAGAGGACATGTCCCATGTTCCATATGAAAGTGAAGTCAGTAGCCTGACGTATGCAATGGTATGTACTAGACTAGAAATTACACATGTAGTGGGAGTATTGAACAAGTTTATGTCAAAACTAGGAAAGGAGCATTGGACAACAGTGAAGTGGGTTTTCAGGTATTTGCATGGCACTAATGATTATGGTTTGTGCTACCAAGGAAAACTAGGATTGGACAGAGTGTTGGATATTCGTGGCTTTGTTGATGCAGACTGGGTTGGAGATTTGGATCAGAGAAGATCTACAAGTGGGTATGTGTTTAACCTACTTGGAGGTGCAGTAAGTTCGATGAGTAAGAAACAATCTATAGTGGCACTATCAACTATAGAGGCAGATTACATGGCAGCCACTCAAGCAAGCAAGGAAGCAGTTTGGTTGTAGAGATTGTGTTCAAGTATGGGGTTAGTACAGGGAGCTATAAGGATAGATTGTGATAGCCAAAGTGCAATTTTCTTGGAAAAGAACCCCGCATATCATTCAAATACAAAGACCATTGATGTTTAGTATCAATTTGTGAGGGATATGATAGAGGACAAAAAGGTGTTGTTGGTAAAGGTGGAAACTTTGAAGAATATTGCAGATGCATTGACAAAATCTATGAGCTCTGAGGACTTCTCTTGGTGTAGAGAAACAATGGGCATTGCAGGGTTGGATAAATGACTAAGCTCTCTTGTGGCCCCCTGTGGAAAGAAAACAACAAGTGGAAGAATGTTAGGTTGTGTTATATTATTTCCATGACTAGTCCACGTAGTTAATCGGGGGGTTAAAGGGGGGTCAGATCCACCCCTTCATTGCACTGATTGCATAGCGGTGGGTCACATGGGGTTTGAGGGGTGAAGGTAACCCCACTTTATGGGGTCTAGGGCAATGCCCTGGAAAATTTTGGTTTTGGAACCTATGTTAGGTTGGGCAGACCAACCTATGGTTTTGTGCATGATTTTTGCACATGTTTTTTGGACGTGATGTTTTTTGGTCCATGGTATTGGACGCGATGGTTTTCAATCCATGGTATTGGATGCTTTGACATGTATAAATATGTATTATAACATTGGAAGGAAAATAATGAAAAATCAAGCTGGTAGTCCCGGTTTTGGGATCTAGGGGAAATCTCTGTGTATATGTGTTTTATGTGTTATGCTCTCACATTGTTTATTTTATGTGTTTTAGAATTTATATGCAAGTAATGTCTGTACAGGGTTAAAACCTATAGTAGGGAACAAGTCCTAGTATTGCTGAGAAAATTAGTGAGCTTATCCACCGTATCATCATCCTAGTAGTCTCCTATCTTTGCAAACTTTGGTTATGTCTATGTCCCCATGTTCTCTTGTCCTATTTTCAGCGGCACGATGATATCTAGATTTTCTATCTGTGGCCCCTCAACTTTGTGATGTCCTTTTTTTTCCAGGATATTAATGTTCCACAAATCCTCGTCTTCCTCTTTGGCGGTCACATTGTAGCACTCCAACGCGTGGCACAACTAGGTGGTCCAATCTGGTTGAATCAAATCCAAAGGATCCTGTGGTATTCTAAAGATTGCTGCTTTGAACTCATGCAATGCTTCATCACTACACTCAAATCCATCTCCAAAGCTAAAGGTCATCAAGAATCCTTGTCTCAAAATATGCCATTCATTCATGCCATGGCGGAGATCTCTCTCCAAGTACGAATTCATAGGTACTACATCCAAGGTGTGATAGAACAGATGCACCCACTCTGGTTGCGGTTCTGCTCCATAAGCATCGATCCATTTTTCTAAGTGATCACGTGGGTCACTGCTTCCATCATATTTCTTTGTCAATTGTACCTTTGGGTGACCAAACCACAAACTCATCATTCTTCTATATTTGCACCATCCATCGAAGTTGTCTTTATGTGTACCCCACCATCTTCCAGGCATAGCGCGCAGCGCCAAGTCCAAGGCTTGGAAGTGATGCTTCTCCACCACTTCCCTTTCAAATTCATCCAGAAAATTATCAACGCCAATTAAACCATAATAGTAAGGTAGAATTCTTACCTCTAATGATATGCAACACAATGATTTGGTCATCATGTTACATCATAATATCAACACTTCGTGTAATCTATTCTGTCAGTGTTCCAATTCCTTTTCTGAATCTAATGTGCAGAAGGTGTTGCGGTCCCATGAAATATGTCCATCAGTTGTCAGATTCACCCAGTCTTGATCTCGAGTCCTTATCTTATAAATCTGGTCCAAATCATCATCACTTTTGTAATTTCAGACTAGTTTAGTATAGCGTGGTCCTTCTACAGGGTCCAATGGTACTACTAGGTGAAGCGATTTTCTTTCAAATGAATTGTCCATTTATTCAAATTGATCACCCCTCTCATGTCGATAGCCCAATCGATCCCAAGGAGTGCATCTTATCAACTTCCTCCCATGCTGCCCTGGTATTACAAATGAAGGGACCAACTTGAGCTTTGAGCTTAAATTGTGATTTCTTTTTGGCAGCTATAAAATGTACTTCACCTCTATTTAATATTTTCCTCAAGTACTCCAGTGCAAATATTCTAACAGGGAGGTACTTTGGTAGTTTGTAGGGTGGAAGTTCACTGCAAAAAACACTGATTTCTGTGTAGTTCTGGTAGCAATAACAATCTCCTGTTGTAGCTTGATCTATGTACTGAAGTTCTTTGACAATCTCTTCACTAATCCTTGGTAATGGAGTGCTACTCATAAGGCTAAGGGCTGGATGAATAAACAGTTCTATGAACTACTTATATGTGAATTCTTCTTTCTCCTTCATCCCCATTGAAGTCCAAAAAATCATTGACTATGGTGATCCTTCTTCATCAATTTTCTGCAAATAGAATGGTAATTTGTCTTCAGTGTTAAGTGTGACAAACTTCTCATATATGGTTTTAGCTATGAAATGACTGAAATCATAAATAACAGTAGGATTAGAATTATAAGGAAATATGGATAAGAAACCAAGGATGGCTACATTGACAGACTGATTAGAGTTATAACACAGAAAATATGACAGGATAGTAATAATATGCCTGGTTCTATCAGGAAACATAGATGTATCATAAGGGGGATTTCTCTTTGGTAGAGGACTACCAATTGCTAAAAATAGTTCCAGGGTCTGGGATCTCTTGATAAAGTCCAATTTTTTATAAGCTTCTATCAGGTTTTCATGAGAAAAAGGATGAGCTAGTGTAGTGGCAGGGGCCTACAATATTTTCTCAATTGAATCAACGTTAATAGGATAGAGGATTTCTCCAATAGCTGAGATAATGGCTCTCTGGCTGGGATCATAGGATTCATGGCATTTTCTAACAAACTCTGGAGCTCTGTGTGTTTGTGGAAAAATATAGTGAGGTAATTGGGATTCCCAAAGCCCAATTTCATCACTCTGGTCAATTAGTTGCTCTTCCAACCAACAATAAAATTTGAAATAAATCAAATTGAGAAGAAGTCTCACTAATTTTGTAATCCTTGTCAACTAATGGAGTATGGTGGAAATCATTCTGTGTTTGAATTAGAGGATTTGAAACTTTTGAAATTTCTTTTCCCTTGGGAGGAATTTTGTCAAATGAAACTACAGACAGTAAATGACAAAATGGTAAAAGGAGTTACTAGAGTAGACACAGGTAATTGACAAGTGGACCGGGAAGATGTGCTTGCAAATAGGACAAGTGGCTGAGATGTATGAGCAAGTGAGCTTGAAGAATAATATTGGTCACAAAAGTTAATTGTGTAACCTTTGAAATGCATGCCATAGTGTTTATAAAGATAAAAATAGAGTGGGAGGGTAGCACTGAACATTTAAAAATGCATTAATCATCCAACAGGATAATTAACAAACATTTGGTTATAAATACGTGGGAGCGGAAATGAATGGGCAATGGATAGGTGGAAGATGATTGGACGGGGAACATGAAGTGAAATGTGACATGGAGGTGACATGGGGTGGCGATGAAGGATACCGTGTTTAGGGGTAAGATGGAGCGATTTGTGTTTTTGGGATTTTTAGTCCCAAAAGACTAAAAGGTACTTTTGTGGTTTATATAGGTGGGATTAAAGACTGCCCATTTCAGCCACCCCCCCCACCCGCCGACAAACTTCGGACGGAAAATGAGGGCCAAAAGGGAGTGTGGGCCATATGATTGCGAAGGAGTGTGTGGGATGAGAGGTGAGGTGGAGGGATTTTAACATGTGAATGGGGAATGAACGGTGGGGTCACGATATGATAGGCCGATGTGGCGGCTATGGGCCTGGGTGTTTTAATAAATGAAGTGATCGCATATGAATGAAAAACCATAAATTTCGAAGTTTGGTTATTCAAAAAATGATGCAAGAGGTCAATTGAATAGCAATTCAATAGCAACTGAACAATAATTGAACAGAAACTGGTCTCACGTTGACTTCCCTCTAGAATAACACTTCACTCTACGTTATTGATCTCCTATTTTCAGATCTAACAGTTGGCAATGGCATCAAAAATCACACTTTCTTCCACCCAAGATTCATTCACTCATGAATGATGCAATGCAATATTGATCCCATGGTTAGCAATCAGCAGTCATCCAACGGTTGATAGCGGTATCGCACAGGGAACTTGCGTGACGCTTACCCACCCTCAATGTTTTCATCTTTAGGAAATAACCATTTTAGCATCTCAAACTTTCACATTTCTACCTACCTTTTATTCCTAACATTTTTACTTATCCTTCCAAAGTGCATTTGAACTAGAAAACCAATATTTTCTTTTTATGAACAATCTATCTCTATACCTTATTTCTTCCATTGGGTCAGATTAAACTGTTGAGCCAATTTATTTTCTACCTATGAGAATTAATTTATAACAAATCAAATTAGGATGCAAGTATATAATTGGATAAAATAACCTAGTGTGACATCTAAACAAACTACACACAAATATTACTTTTCAAACTAAATTTAGAACAAAGTAGTGGCATTTAGATTTGCAACACTTTCAGAATTGATTTCCCTTTCTTTTTTTTCTAACCTAACATTTTATTTTTCCTTCATTTTTTTAGGGCATCTACCCTAACATTTTCTTTGTTATGGACATATTTATCAAAATATTTTCCTAACAATCTTTTATTCAATATTCTTTTTGTCTATATCCTATCTTAACATTATGTAAATACATTTTCATTTTTGGTATAATTTATTCTAACTTATCAAAACCAAAAAATGCTACAACATTGGCTCCAACTGGGACTGCTTTCTCCTTTAGAATGCAGAGAACCTACAGATCCATGTGCCTTCTCCTCAGGCTATGGAGTCGTTTACTGTAAAAAAATCTCACTAAGAACTTAAAAAGTAAAATAAACTAGAGTTTTTACAATGAAATGTATTCCAACTTCTGAGTATTGAATGAAAAGTTTGAGAAACCTTCCATTTATAGAATAAGTGGAATATAGTCCCTCAAGATTTTGTAGCACAAAAGTGTTGTTACCCTTTACTTCAGCAATTTCTAAATGACCAAACCATAGGTTATCAAACTTACCATGCTTTCCATTTTCCTCCCTCATGGAGTCCCATCTTAGAACTAGGTCACCTTCCCTAAAGTCCCTTTCCCTAGCTCTTCTATCAAATAGGATTTTCATTTTATTCTGATATTTCTTCAATTTGTATGGAACTTCATCTTTGTTTTCATTTAGTTCAATAATCTGATTTATCCTTCTTGAACAATCACTAGTTTCATCTGTTGAGTCCTGCAAGAATTTTAAAACTAGGAAAGCCAAATTGGTGGGAAAAATTGCATCTTTCCCATAGACTAACTGAAAAGGAGATTTCCCAGTAGACATTTTTGGAGTTATTCTGTTTGCCCATATTGCATAAATTAAATGAGAGTCCTAGCTCTTTTTATGATCTACTAGGGTCTTTTTTATTACCTTTACTACACTTTTATTTGAGGATTCTGTGAGGCCATTACCTTAAGGGTAGTATGGAGTTGAATGATGTAAAAAAATGTGATAGTTATGGAAAAAATCAATCATTTTAACACTAGAGAATGTTGTTGCATTATTTGTGACAATTTGAGTTGGGCAACCAAACCTAGATAAGATATTTTCTTCAATGAATTTAATTACTGCCGAATCGGTAGCATTTCTTACCAGAATTGCTTCTACCCATTTAGTGAAGTAGTATGTTGCTATGAGGATCCATATGTGTTGATTACTTGAAGTGGGATGCATTTCTCCAATAAAATCTAATCCACATTGAAGGAAAGGAACTGATATTATTGATGGTACTAGTGGAAGAGCTGTTAGTTTCTACTTACCAGCAAACATCTGACAAGGAACACAACCTCTGACCTTTGCCCCCACTTGTAAGAACAATTTGGCCAATAAAATCCTCCCATTAAAATCTTATATGTTGTTTCTCTGCAAGCATAATGTCCTTCACAAAATCTTGTATGGAACTGATCAATTATTCCTTCAGTTTCTGATTCTGTTAAACATAATAACAAAATATTCAGTGGATCTTTCTAGTACAAATTTGCATTTATGATGTAGTACTTGACTACCTTCAATTTAATATTTTTACACTGGGCTTTGGAAAATGATGCTAGGCATTCAAAATGGAGCAAAAAATTTACAATGTCTTGATACCAAACTGACAATAGAAATTTGTCCTCAATATGTAAAGGACTAATATAATTTGAAGGTAAAGGTCCTTATGGATTCTTTTGTTCAGGTTGAAGAGAAGGTTCTTGTGGATTTTCCCCTTGTAAAATTAGGAAAGGTTCTTGTCGATTCTTCCCTTGTGCAAGGATAGAAGGTTCTTGTGGATTATTCCCTTGTACTAGGACAAAAGGTTCTTGTGGATTCTTCCCTTGTACTAGGACAAAAGGTTCTTGCATATTCTTCCTTTGTACTTCTAAAATAGAATTGATTCCAAGCACATTGCAATTGGATTCTGCTAGCAGCTTGACTAATCCTTGGCCTTTTACTAGCTTTGTAGTTTTGACAGTTAGATCAAACTCAAGTATTTTAGTGATCCACCTACCTCTTTTCCCATCAGTGTTAGGATGAGTTAAAACGATTTTTACAGCACCATTAGGAGCATAAGAATTAATAGGTGAATGTAGGACATACATCTTGAAAGATTCCAGGGCTTGAATGAGGGCATAGGATTGCTTCTCGATTATGTCATACTTAAGCTCAGTGTCTCTCATAACCTTACTGAAAAGGGTTATGGGTTGGTCATGAGAATCTTCATTATTTTGTAATAGAACAACAACAAGGGTTGTTTTTGAGGCAAAAGAAAAGATACTGAATGGTTTAGTATAATCAAGGTTGGCCAAGGTGGGAGCTTTCGAGATAGCTTTCTTGATCTGACCAGATGCATGCCTAGAAGAGACAATCCATTTAACTTCATGATCCTTTCAGAGCATGTCAATTATATCTTTTACAATCTTTGCATAATTTGGGATGAATCTCCTTAAAAAATTAATATTACCCAGAAAATCTTGAATTTCTTTCTTGTTTCTAGTTAAGGTCAATGTTTCAACGACAGAAACATGCTTGGGATCAATTACCACTCCTTCATTTGAGATTATATGGCCCAATAGTTTTCCTTCTTTGATAGCAAACAAAGACTTTTTAGGGTTCAATGATATCCCAGATTTCCTACACCTATCAAAAACCTTCATCAAGTGCTTTAGATGTTTCTGATCAGATTTAGAAAAAATAGTAATGTCGTTAAGATAAATAACCATAAATTTGTTTACCTGACCCATAAAATCCACATCCATAGCTCTCTAAAATCTTGCTCCAACATTTGATAAGCCAAATGGCATTCTAGCATACATAAATGTACCCCAGGGTGTAGTGAAGGTTGTCTTTTTCCTGTCTGGTAGATAAACATTCACCTAACTATAACCTGAAAAACCATCAAGCATAGAAATTCTTTGTGCTCCTGAAACCATTTGAAGTAATTGATCCATTTTGGGAAAAGGGTAATTATCCTTTAATTATGCTTTGTTAAAGTTTCTAAAGTCCACACAAAGTCTGATTTCTCCATTCATTTTCCCGACAGGGACTAAATTTGCAACCCATTTAGAATATGTAAGAGGTAGATTGATCTGGGCATCTAGAATTTTCTTAATTTCCTTTTTGACAGTTGGTAGAAGCTTGGATTAATCCTCCTAAATTTTTTTTGATAAGGTATTGCTTCTGGCTTCAAAGGCATCTTATGCTATATTAATGAAGTATCATAAGTTTTTAGATCAACATAGGTCCAAGCAAAAACATCCTTATAATTTTGAAGTAACTTAAGATATTGAGTTTTAATCTCAGGGTCTAGAGATGCAAAAACTTTGATGCTTTGGACATCATCATTTTTTCCAATGTTAATTTCTTCTGTGTCCTCTTCCGAAGAAATGGACTGAGGATTTCGAAGGACATCATTTTCTTCAAACAATTTTTCTAAAGGTATCAAGCCTTTGGGAATAAAATTGTTAGACAATTGATTAATATCACGATCAACAATTTTTGAACTGAAATTTGAAGTATCATTCTCACTTGTATTTTCATTTATTTTAGATCTATCTTCATTAATTTCTAAAACAAAAAATTGATCTACAACTTGCAGAAAAGATTTCAAGTGTTCATCATCTTCAAATATCTGCTAGAGTTTTAGATTGTCTGGGATAGATGGTCTATACTTCACTTGTATTTGGTAGAGTAAATTAATATGATCAGGAATTTTAAATCAACTAGCAAAAACAACTAAGACATCTACATGAATATTCTGATCACTTCGAATATAAGTCAAATTAAAAGCATCAAAGAAGTTTTCAACTGAATCCCATACTTCATTTTAGTAAGACCTAAGTCTAGGGTGTTTAGTCTAGCAAATATTTCTCACTTGTTTGACAATAAGTTCTGAATCAGTAAAAAACTTAAGTTTTGAACCTTTAAGCTTTTAGCTAATTGCAATCCCAAAAGGAAATCTTCATATTCAGCCACATTATTTATAACTTTGAAGTAGAGCTTACATGATTGGGTAATGTTTTCATTTTTTGGTGATATTAAAACTACTCCAGCTCCTAATCCATCTTTTGTATAGGAGCCATCAAAGAATAGTTTCCATATATTAGTTTGATTTGGTACTGGAATTTCATTTACATCTTCAATTTTAACTTGAATTTCATGCACTTAGTTTGAAGAGAGTTGAAAGCAACCAAAATCTTGGTCAATTGCATAAATGGGATGGTTCCTTTGCTGGTATGTTTCGCAAACAGTGTGCACAAATATCACCTCCCTATATAATCTTAGTTCTTCTCCCCATAAATTGGAATAGTAGCATAAGACATATCCATCTGAAGATTTCCCCCTAATTTGGCAACCTTGAAAGGAGCATTCCAAATTTGGGAGAACTATATGTGACAACTATATCAAGTACTACACTTTTCACTGGAATTTGGGCAAGGGTGACTACTAAATCCTTAATCAATCCTAAGCAAGGCACCCTTTTAGAATCAAAGATGTACAAGTCATGATAGGATCTAGTTATGTCAAGTTTCAAATGATCCATGATATTTTTTGGCATGAGGTTATGTGACGCTCTAGAATCAAGCATACAATTATACAACATGGAATCATTTGTCTTTAGAGTTACATAGAAAGGAGACACTATTTCATCTATCATATCTGAGCTTAGGCCAAAAACAACTGCTGGTTTTTCACCTTGCAGATTGATGATATCACCTTCAGCATCAACCAAGGTATTTTGTATCCATTTGGAGACTTGATTTTTATACCCAAGGTTTTTAGAAAGTTCTGAAAGAGGAATTGGAATTTTAACTTTTTATAACTCTTTTTCAACATTAAATGTAGTCAATGCATTTTTGTCACTTTGAGGAGTATCAATTTACTGATCTAATGGTTGAATAAAAGTTGTTTGAGATTGAGCAGTTTTGGCATGAGGTTCAATTATTGGAGTTTCCTTAGGAGGTATTCCAGGGCCAGGCCTAGGCCTAAGGTCATATCTTTTGTTCAACTCTGCAATTAGAAAGTCAAAGAAAGCATGGTATTTAGAAACCTGTGAAGATTCTTGATCTTCTTGAACCTGATTTTGTTGTGTAAGAGGAATAATAAATTTTTGATTAGAGGAAGTATCCATATTATTTATATCTCCAGTGATGGTCATAGTATTATCATCAGGTTGTTTATCATCTATCAACAAAGGAGTGGGAATCTGCTAATCATTACTAGGTCTCTGAAGAATTTGTAATTGTAGATTTCTTTTATGCTAACCTTGATTTTAATTTTGGGGTCTGGAAATTATTTGTTGAATTTTCCTAGGTTGAGTCTCAATATTTGAAATTATATTAGATCGATTTCTAAGAAGAGAAGTTATTTCATCTATTTTAGAATATTCAGTTTTAGTCTTAGAGGAACTAGAAGCCTCTAGTATCAATTTGAGTTTTCTTTGGGCCTTTTCCTCTTTAGCTTTCAGAGAAGTTGAAGTAGCCCTATTTTCTTCTACCTCAATAGTATTTGTTTGCATATCTTCAAGAGTTATTGAAGTTCTCTCTCCCAGCATAACAACAAAATCATCATCAAAGGCTTTAGAAAATCTAGACTTTGTTGTTGCTACAGGGGATTTACAATCAGGAGGCATTTTATGATAAAGTTTATTGAATCTTTTGATAAATTCTGATATAGGTTCACCAAAATTTATTTTAAGTTCATCAAAATAAGTGAGAAATTAAAGAGGATCTTTTCTCACACCCCACTGGTTTTTAAATATATTTGTAAGTTCTTCCCAATTTCTAACGGAATTTGCAAGTAACTGCTTAAACCAAATTCTTACATTTCCTTCAGGTGATTGTACAAACAACCTCATGTAAACTTTTTCTTGTTCAATATTCATATTATCTGCAAAGCCTAAAAGGGCTTGAAGATGGTCTTCAGCAAAAGGATCGGTTTCTCTGTTATACCTGGGTATTTCAAGTATCCAGCTGGGATTGCATCGAGATTATGAGGTAAGGCTAAAGTTGTGTATCTAGCCTATACAATAGGTCGGAAAGCCTCAGTGGGAGGTGGTGTATGAGGTGTTTGTGTGGATGAAGAAGTTGAAGAAGATGAAGAAGGGATCGAAGAAGGTGATTGAGGGTGTGAAGAACTAGTTAGAGGTGAAGAAGGAGGGGATCTCCTGATTGATTTCAAAGGCATCTTAACAACTAACTTCTAGACTTGTGGATGGCTACCCTCCTTTGTTTCAAAGAGTGTATTTGAATACATGAAGAAGGTATCTTCAGGATGTTCAAAAGTAGAAGCTTCAGGTTGTCCAGAAGTAGGGGGAAATGAATAAGTAGTAGGGGATATGAAATTTGTTGGTTTTTATTCTAGTAAATTAACACCCAAGTCAAACTCAGTTTTAGGTGATCCTAGTGGTAGTGAGAGTTATGGATGAGATTCAAATGAATGAATGAGGAACACTGATTTAAAATCAACTCCCTTGTTTAAGAGTTCAGCAACCCTAGCTGATAGGTGGGAGTAATCTGAATTGGATGGAATGTTACTATAAGGATCAAATGATGTTAAATCTTCAGACTGCAAGATTGAAGAAGAAGAATAAGAAGAGGGTTGATGTCCCCCTTTAGAACTGGCTTTCCTTCGAATTTTTCCAAGGTCTAATAGAAGATCAACTAAGTCAGCCTCTGAATGAGATTTGGTGTGCTTAAAAGGTGCCAGTTTGGGAGAGTGGACTCACCAGGTGAAGGATTTTAACCTTTCTAGACCTTTAATCACCTTAAAGGAATAGAATACATATCGTTTCCCCAGGAAAACTTAATGAAATTAGAGTCCTTGGTAGCAGTGCCAATTTGATGTTGTAGCTATGAGATAATAATGGTCAACTATTTCGCTAGAGCATCTAAGATAATTGTTTTGGGGGTTTTGTTTTAATTTGGGAGACCAATGGATGAAATAGATATAAAAATGATGTACCTAACCTCTTGAATAATATCAATATCTCAGCAGAGGGCTGCAATAAATATTTACACAGAGAAATAGATTTTATGATGATGAGCAGAAACAAAAAATTAATATGACTGCCAAAGTTTTCAAATTGGAAACTAAATAATCATAAGTATGAAAACCTTTAAACTATGTTTAAAGGTTTGAGAAAATACACATGAGCTTACAAAATATGCTGATCATTTATTAATTTTGAAGGAATTAATTAAAGAAACAGTCCATTAATCTATTCTCTTTATAGATTATCACTTCAAAACGCTTATAGGAATAGATTGAAATACAATTATTCCTACCTGGTTATCTCTGCAAGACACAACTATATGAAGAAAAAGTATAATGAATGACACTAGAAAAACTTATAGGAAACACAAACTGTGTAAAACAAGATTCAGAATCCTTCACTTTGTATTAATGATCCAGAAATATTAATTACATCAAATGTCTAGAAATGCTTCTTCAAGGGTGCAACCCTTAATAACTCATGAAGAGAGTTATTTATACAACAATAGGATGAAAAATATCCTAAACTTCTTTTACAAAAATAGATTATCTACACAATCAAAAATAAAACTGTGCAATGATTTGGCACTGCTTTGGTGTTGCGCTGTTCAGTGTCTATCACTGAAAAAGTTGAAAAGTGGTTGAAGTTAATTGATTGTTCCCTCAAAAACTGAATGTTGTTCAATAATCCTTAATTAAGTAAATCTGTTAATTCTTCCCAGAATTTCTTATTTGGGATAGAAATCTTTGTTATCCTCCTGTATATTTCATCCATCTCAGTATATTTAGTAAAAGTGGGTTTTACCAAAATTATATGCTTGATTTCATCCAGGATGAAGAAATAATCCCTGAGTGTTTTTACTATGAGCGTTGGTGTTTTTGATCCTTTGATATTGGCTACTGAAGCTACATGGGTGCCCACCTCTGTTAACTTTTTGACATAATCCTCAATTGTCATCAATTTATCATTAATAACCATCATAGAAGGTAAACCTTTGCTGATCAAAGGTTCAATTTTGTTGAAGAATATCTAAACCATGTTGTTAGCATTGGTGCACTTTTCTTGTAGTTGAAGGTTGAGATTTCTCTTAGTGATAATCTTCTTTACTTAAAATATTGTTGCAGTTCTATCACTTATCCTTAACTCCTCAAGCTCATAGTCATCCTTGGAATTCAAAAATTTGATTATATCGGATGCAGTCTTCGGCATATCCTCTAGCTGTGTAGTTATGGATTCCATTACTTCCTGAGATTTCTCCAAGAGATCTTTTTGATGTAATATTATCGTAATGGAGGGCCAAATTTCCTTGGTTGCCTCTGTGATTTCTTCCCACATAATTTCTTTTTCTAAACCCAACTTGTTTCCTTTGAAAGAATCTATGAGTTCTTTCTTCAACATTTCTACTTGGCCTTTGAGTCTGTTTGTTTCAGTTGTGTGTGAACTGTCTGATATAGACTTCATAAGTCATAACTCTTTGAGTTCATCCTTTATTTTATTGATTTCTCTTGTCTCGATAGACAGGTTCTGAACAACTTTAGTAAGTTGTTCAGCTCCTTCTGCTGTACCTGTTGCTGATGTAGTGGCTGTAGTAGAAACTCTAGTGATGGGAACTACTGCAAGAGAGACTACATCGACTAAAGTTTGAATGTTCTTGATATCTTCCTCCTTCTCCTTAACAAATTTCTCCATCTGCTCCTCCATTTGTTTTATTTGCAAGTTTTGTTCTATGATGAGTTTCATCATATATGACTTTTGAGTCTCTTTCTCCTTGATTTCTTTGGCCATTTGATCTTCAGATGTTGGTAGTTTTAGCTGTTTCTTTAATGCTACAACCTTAGTGTTATTTTTCTTAATGAGCTCCTCTACGGAATTTATGTTTGAGGGATCATATCCCATCCTTAGTACTATATTTTCCAAAGACTGAGTCTTGGTATCCTTTTCTAATGAGGAGACCTTCTCCAACTTTAATTGTGATTGAATGTTGGCCATTGTAACCTACATATTTGACAAACTCATAGCAGTGTTTGTCAAGGTTCAAGCAATCATCTGTCCAGTTTGTTTGTGCATCTCAATTTGACCAACTAGAAGCACATCCTTAACATTAAATTCAAAAGTAGTGTGTTTCTGGTATTGTGTTGTAGTCCTAGGCTAAGGAACTTGGGCCTACAAGTAAGAAATTTGCATCTTCCCCTTCTCAGAATCTAAGACTGAAAGAAGCCTGGCTTGAGAGCTGGAAGAATGCTTCTAGAACTAGATGTAAGTATTCAACTTCAATTCCTCATTCTTTCTTTTGATTTCACTAAAGACATGGAAGATGTCTTCCTCTTTATTCTTTGGAGTGCTTCCAACAATTTGGACTATCTGCTATTCCTGAGAAGTGGTAGATTGAGTTGGAGATTGTATGGACTGTTCACCAGACTATGAATCAATATTCATAGAGACCCTTTGTTTCCTTTTCCTGTGGAAAACCTTGAAGCCTTGGCTTGTTTCCTCTGTTACAGGTGAAGATTGTTATTCCCTCCCTCTCTTGGTTGTCTTTTCATGTGCAATTGGAGTTTCATATTTGATGTAGGGACTTCCTGCTCCTCAGCCTCTTGGAGGGCATTCTCTGTCCATTCCAACTAGTTCTTGAATTGTTCTATCTCAGGCCTAGTTGTATTATGATATGGTATGAATTTATTTTCCAGCCCAAGTTTGGAGATGACTCCCAATGGGTCATATGACCAAGATAAACTGAGAGAAAATTTCATTTCCTTTAGCAACTTATCAACTTCCTCCCCTGCTGCCTTGGTATTAAAAATGAAGGGACCGACTTGAGCTTTGAGCTTAAATTGCGATTTCATTTTGGCAGCTACAAAATGCACTTCATATGCATTCAATCTTTGCCTCAAGTACTCCAGTGAAAATATTCTAATAGAGAGGTACCTTGGCAGTTTGTAGGGTGGAAATTCATAGCCAAAAACCCTAATTTCTATGTAGTTCTAGTAGCAATACCAATCTTCTGTTGTAGCTTGATATATGAATTGAAGTTCTTTGAAAATCTCTTCACTGATACTTGGTAATGGAGTGTTTCTCATAAGGCTAAGGGTTGGATGAATAAACAATTCTATGAACTGATTATATGTGAATTCCTCTTTATCCTTCATCCCCATTGAAGTCCAGAAAATCACTGACTGTGGTGATCCTTCTTCATCAAGTTTCTACAAAGAAAATGGGAATTTGTCTCCCTGAAAATATATGAAAAGATACACAAGTACTGAAGCATACTTGAATACTTCTTCAGTGTTAAATTTGACAAACTGCTCAAGTATAGTTTCAGTTATGAAATGATTGAAATCATAAATAATAGTAGACTTAGAATCAGAAGAAAATACAGATAAGAAACCAAGAATGGCTTCATTGATAGACTGATCAAAGTGATAACCCAACAAATAGGATAGGATAGTAGTAATATGTCTGGTTCTATCAGGAAACATAGATGAATCATAATGGGGATTTATCTTTGGTAGAGAACTACCAATTGCTAAAAATAGTTCCAGGGTTTGGGATCTCTTGGTAAAGTCCAATTTGTTATAAGCTTCTATCAAGTTTTCATGAGAAAAAGGATGAGTTGGTGTAGTGGCAGGGGCTTGCAAAATTTTCTCAATTGAATCAGTGTTAATAGAACAAGATTTTTTGAGTAGGTGAGATAATGGTTCTCTAGTTGGGATCATAGGATTCATGACATTTTCTCATGAACCTTGGAGCTCTATGTATTTATGGAAAAATATAGTGATGTAATTTGGATTCCCAAAGCCCAATTTCATCACTCTGGTCAATTATCTACTATTCCCACCAACAATAAATTTCAAATAAATCAAATTGAGAAGAAGTCTCAATGATTTTGTAATCCTTGTCCACTAATGGAGTATGGTGGAAATCAATCTGTGTTTGAATTAGAGGATTTGAAACTTTTGCAATTTCTTTTCCCTTGGGAGGAATTTTGTCAAACGAAAATACGGGCAGTAATTGACAAAATGGTAAAAGGAGTTACCAGATTAGAGACAGGTAATTGACAAGTGGACCTGGAAGATGTGCTTGCAAACAGGACAAGTGGCTGAGCTGTATGAGCAGGCAGGCTTGAAGAATAATATTGGTTGCAAAAGTTAACTGTGTAACCTTTAAAATTCATGACACAGTGTTTATAAAGAGAAAATGGAGTGGGAGAGTGGTGTCGAAGGTTTTAAAACGCATTAATTATCTAATGAGTTAATTAACGAACATTTGGTTATAAATGCGTGGGAGCATAAATGAATGGGCAACAAATAGGCAGCAGATGATTGGACGAGGGACATGAAGCGAAACGTGACATGAAGGTGATGTGGGGTGGAGATGAACGATGCCGTGTTCCGGGGTAAGATGAAGCGGTTTGTGGTTTTGGGAGTTTTAGTCTAGAAAGACTAAAAGGTACTTTTGTGATTTATATAGGCAGTATTAAAGATTTCCCATTTTGCCCCTCCCCCCCAGTGATAAACTTCAGATGAAGAATGAGGGTAGAAAGGGAGTGTAGGCCATATGATTGCAGAGGAGTGTGTGGGATGAGAGGTGAGGTGGACGAAGTTTAACGTGTGAGTAGGGAATGAACAGTGGGGTCGCGATATGATAGGTGGATGCGGCGGCTGTGGGACCAAGTGTTTTAATGAATGAAGTGATAACATATGAATGAAATAACATAAAGTCTAAATTTTGGTTATTCGAAAAATGACGTAGGGGGTCAATTGAACAACAATTGTATAACAACTAAATAGAAGCAATTTAACAACAACTAAACATCAATTGAACAGAAACTAAATAGCAATTGAACAACAACCGATCCCACATCAACTTCCCTTTAGAATAGCACTTCACTCTATGTCGTTGATCTCCTCTCTCCAAATCTAATGATTGGTAGTTACATTGCAAATCACATTTTCTTCCGCCCAAGGTTCATTCACTCATGAATGATGCGATGTGATATTGATCCCATAGTTAGCAATCAAAAGTCATCCAATGATTGATAACGGTATCGCACAGGGAACTTGCGTGATGCTTACTCACCCTCAATGTTTTGATCTTTAGGAAATAACCATTTCAGCATCTCAAACTTTCACATTTCTACTCACCCTTCTATTCCTAACTTTTTTACTTATCCTTCCAGAGTGCATTTGAACTAGCAACCCAGTATTTGCTTTTTATGAATGATCTATCTCTATAACTTATTTCTTCCATTGGGTCAGATTAAACTGTTGAGCCAATTTATTTTCTACCTATGAGAATTAATTTAAAACAAATCCAATTATGATGCAACTATATAATTGGATAAAATAACCTAGTGTGGCATCTAAACAAACTACACACAACTGTTTTTTTTCAAACTGAATTTAGAACAAAGTAGTGGCATTTAGATTTGCAACACTTTCAGAATTGATTTACTTTTCTTTTTAGTCTAACCTAACATTTTATTTTGCCTTCATTTTTTAGGGAATCCACCCTAACATTTTCTTTGATATGGACATATTTATCAAAATATTTTCCTAACATTTTTTTATTCAATTTTCTTTTTGTCCATATCCTATCTTAAAATTTTGTAAATACATTTTCATCTTTTGTCTAATTCATTCTAACTATCAAAACCAAAAAAATGCTACAACAAGAACCCCCACCTTATTAACTGAATAGTGCTCTGTGGTGAAGCTTGTTTTGTTTCCTCATCATCACTCAGAGGAGGTTTGATCAATGGGCTATATTCAGGGCCTATTTTCTCTCTATCCCTAAAGATCTTTCCACTTTGTGTAGCTCCATACATCAAGGTAATTGCATAACCTATTTTTCACACAAGAGCATCTTAATCCAAGTATTTAAAGACCTTAAATACTTACCTCGCGGTCCCTTGAAGAAGCGGTGCTCTGCTTTGCTGTAACTGATCGAAGTATCAACCGTGAACTCTGTCATGAATCCTCCTATGATACAATCAAGCTAGTGATTGACAGTGCATGCAATCTTATCTTCTGAGGATTCCAATCTTTGCACTAACTCTGGGGTCCACACTATCAGACCATCAAGCCTCCACCTTCCTTGGGCATTGGTCAATTTAGCGATCAACTCATATAATTCAATCAGGAAGGAAAGGAAAAAGATTCTGTGTATATCTGTGTATAAGTATCTGTCCAACCACTGTTCCTTCGTCAATCATGGATTTTTGTTTTCTTACGCCACGAGTTTGTGGATCTTTCTATCCAACCAGTCTTTAATTTATTTCTTAGTTGGATTCCAATGATGTGACATCACACATCTCTTTATGCAAATCTCGGTCCTGGAAATAGAGCCATTTGTTGGCTTAGTGGGCCTTGACCCAGGTTCAATGCTAATTTAGCCAAACAAATCCCTACACTAATAGCCCTTTCGGCATCAATCCATAGAGCGTGGACTGAAGCCTCACCAGAAGCAGTATGGGGGGATGATGCAACCAAGTTTCCACGCTAAGAGACAGTAATGATGTCATCTTATGCCCTAACTCTACCTTCGTGCTAATCGATAAGCCTTTTAGAGATTATCGATATACTTCTCTTAATCGGCCTCTAGACCCTCGTGAAGGTTTATGACTATCATTCGTAGACCTTAACCAGGAGAATTAACCACTTACGTGCTTGTGTAATTACTCTTACGTCTGTGTTTACCCAGATTGGCTTAAGTATCGGATAACTTCAATATGCATTAATATGTTCTTCATGTAAACATATAGTATTACTTGCATACATATAACAATCTATAACATATAGATTCGTGCATCAATATAGCATTAAATCATTAAACCATTATTCAGCATAACATAACCACATTTATTCATAACAGAAGTAAAAACACAAATATTTCTACAGTAATCTTCTTTATTAGTACTTCATATCTTCTTATAGACTCCAACTACCCTGTGCACACAGTTGTAAGGGTTCGTGCACTCAACTGCAGACTTCTACCATAGGCCTCTATGCACACAGCTGTAGAGACTTTCTTCTACTTCTAAAACTCTTCGACCTTTTCACTAATGACCCATTACATTCATCATCATCCAACTTAAACTACCTTCGACTCTTCTAAGACTCTCCTTCTTATACAATCCCATGGTCTGTGAACCATGGGTGGATCTTCTAAAGCTGACATAACTTACATAAAATAAGGGTGGAAACCCTTTATGAAACTTTACATCTACATGCTTTGTGACCACAAATTGTGGAGACTTTACACTTTACATACAAAAACTTGGGCTTTCTGCCCTAAAACTTAGGCTTTTAACCCCAAAATCGACCCTGGGGAACCATGTCCCAATAGCAGGCTTACCCCGAAACAACTGAGTTAAATGTGCCGATGACTCCTAGATGTGATGTGGGATGTCAGAGCTGCAATATTGATGTGAGGAATGAGATCTACAATGTTCAGTTCATAAGTTTTGATAAAATCAAGGTTATGACATGCATGCCACAAATATAGGAAAAATGACACTTTCTAGGAGGTTTCTGAAATGATCCTTGCATGTAACCTCTAGCTACCAAGAATAGATCCCTAAGTCTGGGGATGCCTTTGCATATTGCCATGGGAAAGGTAGTCCGTGCATGCAAATTAGTTTTGCTCGGTCTCAGAGGGAACTAACCAAACTGAAGGGACATGCATCAATCTATGAGTTTGGGATGAAAATCTGTGATGTTCTTGGGTTGAGCAAAGTTGGTTGTCCCAAAGGGATTTCACAATTTCTAGGAGGAGCAGGTGATTGTCTCCCAGGATTTCACAATTTTTGGACTGAGCAGTTGTCCTGTGTCAGATTGCACAATTCTCTCAAGGAAGCCTCTCTGACTACATTACGCAATTTTTGAGCGCAGTAGGCTACCTCACTAATTTTCACATTTTCTACTGGCTATTGGGCTAGTTGTCCTGAAGGGATTTTGCAATTTATGGGAGTAGTAGGTAACTGTTGCCTAGAATTGCGTAATTTCTCGATCGAGCAGCTCTCTTGGGATGAATTGCACAATTTTTGACTCAGCTGGGTGTCCTTTTAGGTTTGTACAATTTCTAGAGGGAAGGTCGTTTCCCCTCCAGAATTATGCAATTCCTAGAGGGAGTTTCTCTACCAGCAGCTGACACTAAGTTTGGAAAGCATCATGTGAACAAGGTGGAACAAAATTTCATGCATAGGGTGACAAGACTCTATGAAACAGTTAAAGCCTATGTGATTGACAGTGTAAGACATGTTATTGAGGATGGTTGGTAGGGGGGCTCCAAAATGAATCTAAGGAAAAATTTTAGAGGGTGGTTGTAGCCGCTACAAAACCTGGCGACACACTGGTAGAACTCTAGCTCTTCAAATGGACCTTGTTCATTAAAAGAAATTCTAACACCTCCAGAAGTATTTTTTAGTTCTCTGTTCATCTTGGTTGATTGTAAGATGTAGCATATGCCAGGCTCTTCGTCAGTCAACACACATCCAATCCAAGCCAATACAGTTGTTTCAGTTGGGGATGAGGGGTATATTGGTGCACAAGTCATATGATTATCAGAGTTTTAGTTTCATCTCTAGTGTTTCTCCATTGCCAACAAGCCTTGAGAGTACCCTGGTGGAGTCACGCAGGAACATAAGCATTACTTTGCTATGAGCAAGCCTGGTCATTACCTAGGAAGAGTTACTTGCTTTAACTCTCTGTGCAAGAGGCCTTTCTCTTCTTTTGCCTTGTTTATTTTCATTTTTTCATTTTTTTTTCATTTTTTTATAATTGTGCATACCAGTTATTCATTTGAGAGGTGAAAGAGGGATCCTGACTTATTGAGAGTAGAAGAGGTTGTTCCTTCAAAGAAGTAGTTTGTATATACCTCTAACATGCTTGTTAAGGTTTTCCCCCTCACCTTACTCTACTTGACTGAGCTGACAAGGATTAAGCGAAAAATAACCGACTAGAGTAGGTGATACTAGTTCGCGTGCAAGCGTTGTGTTTTCACCAAGGTTCACTTCGAACAATACGTATTTTCCATTGATGTATCATGGACTGAGAGTAAAAATTTCCTCATGAGAGATTGGACAACATATAGCTAAATGTTAATAGATGTACAAGCCCTCTTGTACTTTACCAAGCTTGTTTCAAGAGTCACACACGGTCCATGCAAAACTAACCTACGAAAAAAAAAAGAAAACAAAACAAAATGCAAAGCAAGAAGCAGAAGAAAATGTGTGTGCAAAGCAAGTATGTAAACAAACAAGAAATGAAGAAAACACACAAAGAAAGAAGAAAATATGCATGCAAGCAAACAACTCAAAGAAAATGCTACTCCTACTCCTAAGCTAACAATGCATGGGTTGTCTCACGTGAAGTGATACTTTCAATGCAGCCACCGGTGCATCGGTCGACCCATGGTTGTGAAGGCATGGTTCACGAACATCGTAGTTGCGCAAACCAAAAAGCATGAAAGATATAATGATGAATACATACACACTTCCAGCTTACAAGTAGCCACAGGACAAAAATGAGTGAAAGTGCATGACATGCACTCTGTGGACTTCCCATGATGCTCTGCTACACTATGTGCAGATGTTGAGTGTATGCATTCTCTTGACTATGACATGCAAGAAAATGTGAGAAGGGTAGACCACTTACGTTGTGCAAGTGTTTTTGTTGTGTAAGATTCCTCCAATGTATGGATGATGGGATCGTGTAGTTCGAGTGGAGGAAGTGAAATGTGAGTGTTAGATTGATCTTGAATGCAAAGTAGAGAGTGACGAGGAGCCTTGCATGTTTCTACAATTTCCTTATCAGAAGCGAAACCAACCTCAGGAAAATGAGGGCATGACATCAACATCAACTCAGGCTGAAGTGCCTTGACAGTCTGTAGGGTTTTGACTTCATCGACAAATAGATCATTGTAGACTAGTGGCTTAGACAGATTAACAATGAGTGAATGGACATTGTGATCAGATGAAGAAGTAGAGAGATCACAACAACCAAGATCAGAAAATCTAGGATGTTTGTCAACATTCTCATGATTTGATGAATCATGCAAAGGGGTAGATGAGAAGCAAGGATGTTCACTCTCCGTGTTTTCAGAAATGACAGATGACAGCTTGAATGGATTTTACGAGGAAGATTTGTCCTCTCCATAATGTAATGACAGACTAACATCCAACATGTCCAGTGAATGATCAGAAGTAGAAACATCTGGAAATGAGTTTTCACAGGGGAAATCAACAGTGGCAGAATTATAAGGGATGCCAGGATAAAATGAATGAGGCACAGTTGGAAGGGAGTCGTCCTTAACCATGAGTTATTCTTTACATTCCTGTACATACTCATTATGAATAATGGCACAGGTTGGTTGCACAACACTATCTCTGTCAATAGCTTGATCCTCAATCATAATAGGTGAGGAGTCCAGAATGGAAGAGCACAAGATAGTACAATCTGGAGGATCAACAGAACATGGGGATGGAGGTTGAGGTAATGAATCCACATGAACACCAACAGACTTGCAAGCCACATCTACATAGATATCAAGAGTAGATGGGATGATAGGACATGACAGTTTAACAGATGTGTGTGCATAATCTCCCACATCACTTTGTGGTGGTGGAGCCATTTGATGGGGTGAAGGGGGATAGTCACTTGTGACAGTAACTGTGCCTACCTGTGATTGCGAAGCTCCATCACCAAAGTGTTCTTAGTAGGTTTTAGATGATTTCAAAAGTTTTGGATTTTTGGATATGTAAAGAAGATACTCAAATATTCCAATGAGAAATTCCCAATCAATTTCATCTCTAGGAAATCAGTATCCAAGATTACAAAAGCGTGTGTGAAACTATTCAACAACTTCATCAGGTGCTTTTTATAATTTTATAATTTCTTTATCGAGTGCCTTACGATTAATGTGATTGAAGGCACGATCTATCTCTACAACTAGATGAGCAAGAGAATGAATATATTTTTCAGGTAGAGTGGCACATCGGTGCAATGGGTGCCCTCGAAGCATGTAGACGAGCAACTTGTAGGTCGTGTATTCTTCAAAGATTCCATGTCTTTCACATGAGCCTACAATGCCCACCATGTGCCTAACCAAGGACACATAGCCTCCACCATCATATGTTTTATGTGACAAGTTATCCGAGAGCTCTTTCAAGATTTCAAAGTTGTTTCCATAAGGCATACACTCCGGAAGAGAAACTCTCTAGTTAGTCATCATAGACATGTAGAGATTTGAAACAGATTGTGAGGACTCAGCTTGTCATCTGTCCCTCCTTCTAGCATCAAAATGTTGACAGTGTTGGACCCGCCAACATGTTAAGGGATCTCCTGGGTAAGAAGTCCCAAATAGACCTCAAAACATTTTGTGTAGGAGTCCCAATAATGGGTCGTAAGGTATCGCCTTGACTACGATGGTGCGTGGAGGCAAGTAATATGTACCTGTTGGTAGCAAGGGGGTGACATATGCACTAAGTCAAGGAAGGTGCATGAGTGGTTCTAACACACGAGGAGTGAGGTGAGTGTGTCGCTTGGAAACCTATGAAATAATGGAGTTAAGGAACACATGAGAAAATATGCATCACAAGCTGGAAAGCAAGTGAGATAGTAATCCAAAGTGATGGTTAAACCAACAACACATTTCAGTAAGATTCATACATATATAGGAAATCCATACATGCATGCGTAAGAAAATAGATACATATATTATTAGAGAAGACAATTTAGCTGAAATACAATAACAACATATACATGAAACGTGTTGGCTCTGTTATATTAAGAAGTGAAAGTTCTAGTCATACAATACAACCATGACCAACCACTAGATCCGACTGTGGAACATTACAGTCACTGCCACCTGCTCCTCCAAAGAGATATACTAGCTCTGTACAGCGTAGAAGCTAAGGCTCATCACAATACTGTCCAAGATTTCTCTAAGATACTCATATTGGAAGCTTAGTTGAACAAAAGACTCTACAATGAGTTATGTGAAACTATATATATCAAATAGTGGGGTGGTCCTTGGCATTCCCCTTTGTGATTATTCATCTATTATCATGGCTCTTCATCTACTCTATGGCTATTACATCCAACTATCGACACTTGAACTTCCACTTGATAGTATGTTGCATACAATCTACACACGTACCCATGTGAGACAAAATGGCTTGAGTAAGTCAGGTGTTGTAGTGGCTACAACTGCCCTCCAAAATTTTTCCTTAGCTTGTTTTGGAGCCCCCCTACCAACCTTCACAGCAACTTGCCTTGCTTTGTCAAGTCCTCAGGCTTCAGTGTCTTTCTTTCTCAAAGGAAGCCTGTCGATCACAGTTTGATCTTTTCCCTTCACAGTCTGCTCACCCGAACTTGGTCCACCTGCAGGCTGAGAAGCTTCCCCCTACAAATTGTACATTTCTAGAGGGAAACCAACCTTCCCTCTAGAAATTGCATAATCCCGTCCGAGAGCCTACTAGGCTCCAAGATTTCAAAATCTTACCAGCCAAACTTCCCAGTAGGATTTGCACAAATTTTACCAGCAGCAGGATTTTCAGCCTAGGATTTGTGCAAATTGGAGCAGCAGTCAACTGCTCTGCCCAGAAATTACGCAAATATCCTAGGCAGCAAGGATTGAGAAAAATAGACTTCCATGCATGGGCTACTTCTCCGAAGGAAGAATGCAAAGGCATCCCTTGTTTCAAGGATCTATGTTTAACAGTTGGAGGTTACATGCAAGGAGAAATTCAGGAACCTCCCACCAAATGTTGTTTCCCCTAGATTTGTGGCATGCGCATCACAACTTCGATGTTATAGAAACTCATCAACCATATGTTGTAGAGCTCATTCCTCACATCAACCTTGCAGCTTTGACATCCCACATCACATCTAGGAGCAGTCAACACATTCAACTCAGCTATTTTGGGGTAAGCTCGTTTCCCATGCCTTGTGTTTCATTTCTATTGCTTTTTGGTTGTTCTCTTGTATGAGTACCATTTGCTTGATATCTTTGAATGCTTGCTATCATTTACATGTATACTAGATTCTTCTAGCTCCGTTTCAATTTTCATTGCTATCTCACTGTTGTCACATGTGTGAAACTGTTTTGTATGGACGTTCACCCAACTAGCAAACTGCCTCACCCACATGCATGTTGATATGTTTACCAAATATTTCAATCATGTTTTGCATGCACTTTTAATCACTTCTACTATCACTTAGTGCCGCCACCCATTGATTGACTTACTTACTTTCAATTTCCCATCAACAAGTCAGGCTAACCTTGGAGAATCCCATGAGACACGTTTTATCTCATGAAGTCATTGGAGGAAAATATTCCAAATGGATTATTATCCTCTAGCAATTTGATTTGGTTTTTGCCACTTCCAAGTTGAAAAAAACTTGTCTTCACAGAACAATTTTTCTAATCTTCCCATTGTCGATCCAAATGAGATAGCCCATGATCCTCTTTCAGATGAATCTGTCTATCTGATCGACTCAACTGACCCTTGGTATGGTGAAATTCTAGTCTACCTCCAAGCCCAATTCTTCCGCCCTCAACTATCGTCAAGTGATCATCGTCACATATGCCACCAAGCTTGGCACTATTTAGTGATGAGCGATACTTTATATCATCATGGTCTCGATACAGTTCTTTGACGTTTCCTCACTCGTGAAGAGGCAGAACACATTTTAAATGACTTCCATGATGGGGCATGTGGCAATCATCTTTCTAGCATGTCTACTGCCCATAAAATTATACGCACAGGATACTATTGGCAAAGCGTGTTAAAAGATTGTATTAACACAATCTAGCAATGTCACCCTTGTCAAATATTTACAAAGAAAATCCACATACCCCTGGCCCCCCTACACCCGGTTATCTCTGTTGACCCCTTTGTCAAATGGGGTATTGAATTTGTCACTTGCAACCCCACTTCCAATGATGGAAACAAATAAAATATTATCATTATGGACTTGATCCAGGTGGAAATTGGTGACCAACCACCAATTCCACTTTGACCCCCACCATTGTTTCTTTTAGTTTTTCAATCTCCTTGATTGTATCATAGTTTACTATTTTTAGCAATTTCGAGGCCCTAAACGACGTTTTTCGGGAAAACTAGGAGCAACATGTGTTCGTCGACCAATGTTGCTCTTTGCAAAGTGGTAGTTCTCGGATATATCTTTCTAACGAGGTATTTTTCACATCAAACGAAGAACATATGCCAATGTTATGACCCCGGGAAGTTGATGTACCAATTTACCCAAAACGGGGCCCATAGTTTGGTGCTTCATCTCCTCGGGTTATGTTTTTGGATGTTTAGGGTTTTCCATTGTTTCTCAACAATAAATAGGCCTTCGAGTCTCATTGTAAGAGAGTTTGGAGGCATGTATTCACCACATCCGCTTTCAGAGATAAGCTACCATTGCCCTAACTAGTTTATTTCCATTTCTGTTTGTAAGCATATTTCAGTATTTTACAGAAATGAAATGAAGTATTATTTTTGTCGCATCTCTGTATGTATGGTTATATATGTAATTTTTTGCTTTCTTGTTAAATATGGATCAGTGGTATCATATTTTTCTGCTCTTTCTCTTTCTTTCTTTGCATGTCCCCAATGAGGTCAGGACATAAGGAGTTAGGGCTTGAACTAGTCGAACCTTTGCAAGACTAGCCTCGCAAATCTTGATGGCCTCCAATCATGGATGAAAAGAAAGATGAGGGGGAAAGAGTGTTGGGTTGTGTTATATTCTTTCCACATAATTAGCAGGGGGTTTGAGGGGTACTCGTAACCCCACTTTATGGGGTCCGGGGCAGCGCCCCGGAAATTTTGGTTTTGGACCCTATGTTAGGTTCGGCGGACCCACCTATGGTTTTGTGCATGATTTTCGCACATGTTTTTTGGACGCGATGGTTTTCGGTCCATGGTATTGGATCGATAGTTTTTTGGTCCATGGTATTGGACGTGATGGTTTTTCGGTCCATGGTATTGGATGCTTCGGCATGTATAAATATATATTGTAACATTGAAAGGAATATAATGAAAAATCAAGCTGGTACTCTCGGTTTTGAGATCTAGTGGGAAATCTTTGTGTATAAGTGTTTTATGTGTTATGCTCTCGCATTTTTTATTTTTCCTGTGATTTAGAATTCGTATGCAGGTAATTTCTATACAGGGTTAAAACCTACATATTTGAGAACATTGTTGCTCCTTTCATTTGGTCAAATAGGTCACTGATCCTTGGCTATGGATACCTTTTCTTGATGGTCACCTTTTTAAACTACTTATAATCAACGTACAACCTGAGAGTAGCATCCTTCTTCTTCACAAACAATACTGGTGCACCCTAAGGCAACACACTTGGCCTAATTTACCCCTTGTCAAGCATTTCCTTCAACTACAATTTTGATTCCACTAACTCTGGAGTACTCATTCTATAAGGTGCCTTTGATGCTATTGTTTCCCCTGGTACCAACTCAATAGAAAATTCCACTTCCCTATGAGGAGGAAACTCTAAAATATTTGTTGGAAACACTTCCTGAAACTATTGTAATATAGGGTACCTCTTGAAGATTTCTTCATCTTGAACATCCTTACCCTTGTCACTAGAAATATTCACTACAAATAGTACACAATTGTTTCTGTGACTGTGCTTAGTCTGCATAGCTATAATCATCCTCACTAATGTAGGCTTCTTATTTCCCTGTAAAATTCTATTTTTCCCATTATCATCTAGGCACTCAATAGCCTTGTCACGGAAATCTACTTTGGTCATGTGGTGTTATAGCCAATCCATGCCCAAAAGCATATGGTACGATCCCAATCGAAGCACATTTAGATGCATTATTGTAGGTATACCATTCATCTCAAATGCTTAGCTCTTACCTAGTGAGAAAATCTCTTCTTAGTACCTGTAGCCACTGCACCAACCAACACTTTTCATGTACTTCTTTCCACAAACCACACTTATCTACCAGGTCAGGACTAACATAACTATAATTAGATCCAGGGTGAATAAAAATAGAACAACTTGACCACGGTGCTTACCTTCTATCTCAATAATGGATTCCTAGTGATCTGCTTGCTTGTTTTCAATAGCTACATAAATATGAGGAATTATATGGCCCACATCCCAAACCGTCTATGCCTCCTGAGAACCATAGATCTGAGGCTTGTCACCTTGGTACAATGGAAAATCCTTCTTGTGATGATCTTTGTCACTTATCCAACACTCCAATGGTCACCTACCACCACCTTTGTTCTACTTCTCTCTAGTTTGCAACCCATGTCCCTTCTCAACTGCATTAAAATTCTTGTAAGGAACCACATTCTATTTCTCACGTGTATACTAAGGTCTTCCCCGCTTCAGTGGCCACTTCCCTTTAACTTTATCATTCCCCTTCAAATCATTCTTAGGCTTAGATTTACACTTTCACTACTCATAACTATGCTTCAGTTTCCTGATGACTTCCTCCAACAACCATGGCTCCTCAAACTCAATCCGGTCTCTATATGTTTCTCGCAAACCACTGATTGACCTTTAAATATTTTCTTCTCATCCTTCATGTAAGACACATACCTCAACAACTCTAGGAACTTTCTAGTATAGTCGTAGTCTGTCATAGAACCCATATGCAGTTCATAAAACTCCTTAGATTTGTCATCATAATACCTCTTAGATAGGTACGTATTCTTGAAATGTCTCTCGAACTTATCACAAATCAACTCTTCTTCCCAAATTCCCTTGAAATTCTTCAAATATTCCCACCAGATATGTGCTTTCCCTTTCAGACTATTTTAGCTTTCATGTTCTCTAAATAGTTATACAATCTAAAGAATTTTTTCATTCCAAGCAACCATGCCTTTGCATCTTCTAAATTATTCATCTCTCCATCAAATGTAGGTGGCTTGACTTTATTTAAATCCTCCGGCATGTACCCACACGTCCTATAAGGATGATGGCAATGATGACTGTAATGATATCTCCTAAATGGGGAACTACAGTGATACCTATAAATACCATTTCTCCTGTCAAGTGTATCCAATGATCTACCATCTCTGATGGTGTCCCCTCTATCCAACTTGTATCTTGGCCAATACTTGCTACCATAGGATCCATTAGTCTTCACTTCATGTTCTTTACTAATCCTCAATTTTCCTTGTCTCTAGAAGTCTAAAAAACTCTGAAGGATGACTGCATTGACCTTTTCTTGGTTTTCCTAAACCCTTGCAAGTATTTCCTGAGTACCAACCAACCTGTCATTGTCATCCTTGTAGCTTATGATATCTACCCTCAAACTCCTCAATGTTTATGCTATATAAGGAGAAAACCCATCTCCTTATTACCCAACTAATCTATAGGGAGAGTCACGTGAATTGTAGTCTGCCATTTTTCTTGTCATCATCGATTCTCTTCTTCTTTTGAGTACCAGGTCATATAAACCAAACAGATACCATAACCAAAATCATACCTCAATTACATTCAGGGGAGGATTATCTCATATGAAAAACCAGTCCACATTAGCACAATACATGTATAATCATAATCATATCAATATGTCAACATCATGCATGACAATACCAACTACATACCATGACCTTATGCATGACAACCATAACCATGACAATGCATGCATAAACATATGCATCTAGCCACATGGGCTTAATGGGATAACCATAACCATATCTAGTCCAAGTGTTTGAACCATAATCTGATACCACTTTGTAACACCTCCTCTCATATCTACCCACTCTAACTGGCATGCTTGGGGTAAACATGAGCTGATGGCTACTATGAGATGACTCAACCTCCTAGATAACCTTAAGGAAATGGAGTTAACAAAACAAACCTTACTGACTTCCCTCGAGTGTTATAGGATGACTAGGAGATAACCAACCACTTCAGCTGTCGAACCCCTGAGTTAACTTTCTTTTTCAATGAACTAGAACCCAAGTCGCTCCCATGACAAGGCCTCCAAGTGACTATAACCCTCCAGTCACCCAGTTTCGTGGCAATGACCCTAATATCTGAGCCACTTTTTCAAGGCTAGGATCCATACCTCTACCCAAAACTTAATGAAACTCCTAGAAATGATAAATAACACAAATACAAAGCCTCTAACGCAAATCTTAATCAAGGGCTTGACCTAGCTGTTATAGACATATTTGGGCACATCAACCCCAAACTTATATGTCGATAAACTAGGGCTCGTCAACCCCTAAAAGAGTTGTTTCATGCCCTAAAGTAACATAGTCATCTAAATACATCATTCCCCAAACGTTTCACCTAAGAAACCATCCAGAAATGGCCTAAATTAAACCATACTAACTGCTCCACTATCAAAGTGCGATGCATACTGAGTGGTACACTGCCAGGGTGCAATGCATACTAATTAGGCCTTTTATAGGGTGCGATCAGCAAGGATGGACAAATGTCCGAGATAGTTTGGTAGGTGGTTTCTCATAGAATCTTCTAGAAACTTCCCTGTGCCACTTAACTCTCTAAATTCACCTAAGGATGAATAAGGGATCTAAGAAATCTCCAAGTGGAACCAATTGTAAGAAGTGGATTGACACTAATCAAACCCCATGGATGACTCACACCCTTGCACACATCTATAAATGGATCTCCAATTCAAGAGATCTAGAGGCTAGAATATTGTGAATTGCAAGGAAGTGTTGATAATTTGTAATTGAGGAAGGAGCATTGTATTGTTGGTGTGATCTTGTTATTTCATGAGGTGAAGAAGGATTAAAGCTGGGAGGATGATGTTGGATCAAACATCTGGGTTGTAATTCTCCCTTCTATTAATAAAGTTCTTCAAGTTTTCTTCCATGTGATTGTGCAATTGTGAATATTGTCATTTGTGAATGCTATCATTTGCTCATTATATATGTGATTCTGTAATGTTTATGTTGTAATAGATCATGATGCTTTGATGGTTCTTTGTTGCTATACTTGTGCAGGTACTCTCCAAGTGTGTTAAGTATGAGGAGGAGTTGTGGGATCTGTCAAAGGGGAGAGAGAGAAAAGAAGGGATTAATTAGAAGCTCCAAGTTGGTTCCATTATCTTTCTCTTATCTTTTACAAATAGAAGAAATCATTGAATTTATTTCAACTGTTGTTTCTAGGGTAGCTGCCAAAACTAGAGGGCTAGCATGCCTTAGGAATACTATTTTTCGAATAAACAAATTGGCGACTCTGCTGGGGAAGAACAGATGTTTGTTTGTTGTTATTGTCTATTTTATAAAATATAGATAGAGCCTGAAGTTAGCTAGGTAGCCTTCGAACTACTCTTTCTCTGCAATTGCATAATAGATGAATGTTGCTTCAATCAATCTCTGGTTTAGTTTATGAATTAAACATTTGACTTATAAGCCTTCTAGATGCCATTTTGGTAGATCAGTAGCCTCCCAAGACATTCCTTCATACCTTTCTCTTTACTATTCATTAAAACTCAGCTTAACTCATAGAAAACAGTTGCACATCTGAGCCAAAACCCATTTCAATTGTGCTCCCTGGACCATCACACTGTCTTCCACTATAACCCAATATGCATCACACCTCTTGAGTGTGATAAGTGCGATACATCCCTATTTCTGTGAAGCCTAGGTGCGATGACTAACTGAACTCTTTTTCCATTCTAGAAATTGGGGGTTTTTGACCTTGTTTTCAGTTTTGTTTAGTTGTTTCGCTGCATATGGAGAGTGCCTACTTACTGAAACCTAATTGCATCATGAAAATCAGCCTCAATTAGATTAGGATTAGTGATGTTATTGTGTGTTTGTTCATCATTTACAATCCTTTGTCGAAAAGTTGTTTAAATCGATTTGTCGCTTTGATGCAAAAAGTGTCGTAATTATCATTTTGTATCGAAAAGAGAAGTGTTGTGAATTCTTCCCTCCTTTGATAATCGATTGAACTTTTCTTCATGTATTTGATCTGATTTTCTTATATTCGAAGTTTCGAAAGAATTTGTATTCAAAATTGAAAAGTGTCGTGCAGTCTTCCTTTCTCTTTTGAAGAAGAAATTGTCAAAAATGTCATTTTGAATGAATATTTCAGAGCTTTGCTGCATTTAGTTTTCCATATTGGAATTTTTTCACATTAAGGAGAACGAAAACAAATACATGCATTTGTATTTAGCATTTTTAGATTTGTGTGCGAAAATATGATTTAGGGAAATGCACTAGGGTGTGCTCTTTGCTCTTTGTCTAAAAGCACTGTAATTTTCTTTCCTTAGTAGCTAGGATTTTCATTGCTCAAAATAAACAAATATTGTTTATCATTGTAGATTACATCTTAGGAATTTCAGATTATCATCACGTGGTGAACCATTGAAAGGAAAACTCTAAGAAAGATCAAGTTTAAAATAAATTTCAATGAACCTAACAACACTTTGGAACTTAACACAACATATCTAGAGGTCTATGCTAGAGACGTGTTCCGACGTCATTAAAACTAGTGGCTATCATTTTCATCGAAGGTTGGATGATTCCTCCTCCTTGATACGACAAGTGCTAGCACGAACTTGTGCTCCCCATACCGTCACGTATATATTAGGAGACTACAATAGGCTTATATCCTTTACCCATAGGAATCTGAGTCTTCCACCTTATTGATCGCAATGAACTGAACATAGCATTCGGGAAGATTGACTTCCATACATAAGTCCTTGGGTCCTTGGTAATCTCTCTTTAATTTATGACCAATGTGTATATTGCAGTTTTTTGATTGGTTTGGTAATCCCTCTGTCTAGATTTTCCAGATTAGTCACTTTCGTTCCTTTTCGACTCTTTAAAAGAAAGGTCCATCTGAGCACTTGTCCTTGCAGGCTCATTAAAAATTGAAGGAGACTAGAGTCATCTTTAGCTTTTTCTCGACTCTTAAAAAATGAAAAAGCAAAGTTGTGTCCAAGCATCATTAAAATTAATTGAATTCAGAATAACATCCCTATTCCTTAGTTGATCTTAGGTTGAGACATATGGCGACAAATCCATAGTCCACTGATCAAGGAATCCTTTTTGAATGGAATCCTAGTCCTTTTCATTCTTGGGGGAATATTGGTGATCCTTATATGGATACATTGTCCCTTCCGAGAATTACCATTAGCCTGCCAGTATGGCTGTTTACAACCTCTGTGGTTCAAAATGTTGTGATTTCTCCGCAATCGAGTACACCTTTGGTTGAACCTAAAATTAACCCTTTGTCTTCTTCCTCATTTGTTTCTCCTTCCCCTTCTTCCTCTTCGCTTGGTGAAAGTAGTGATACTAGTAACCAGGTGGCTAGGAAGAAGAAGGGAAGGAGAAGAAGAAGAAGAAGCCAATTCAGCAAGGAGGAAACCAAGAAACCATTGCTTTGAATGCATCATCTAATGAAAATATATCCATTAAACTTCCCAAACCCAAATTTCCATGCATAATTTGTACGGGAGACCATTTTCATCGAGATTGTCCTTGCTTTCCTCAGATCTTGAAAGAATGGTCTCCCCGTTCACAACATCTCGTGTTATCAAATTCTGGAGATCATGTTGGTAACACACCTTCAACTAGTGATAGTAAAGTTCATGGATAGAGGAGAAAAGTTAAGTTTCCATGTAAGTTATGTGAAGGTAACCATGCCCTTCACGTTTGTCCCTTTTTGGATGAAGCTAAAAGAGTGTTGGATAACTATTCTGCTTCACCATAGTGGCTCCCATCTGGTTACAAGAAACTCTCCCTAAGTCCTTCACCAGTGTAAAAACTAATTGACTTAAATCAACAGTCAGTCGAAACCACTCTCTCTGCAAGTGAAACTTATGAGTCCATACCTGACCAAAATAAACAGGTCAAGGTAACAATTGACCCAATTTCACCTTCAACTAATCGTACCTTTCCCGAAGAGAGTGAAAATGATATTGTTCAAGTTATTTTTGTTACTTCGGATTCTAATGAGCTTGGGGGAAATCCACCTATTCCATCAAGACAAGAGGAAAATCCTCTAGTTCTCATAATACAAGTAGTTAATTCTCCCATTTCTTTGGTACCCCCCCAAGTAGTCTAGTCACTTCCTTTGATGGGAATTGACTAGTAAGATCCCGCCTTCCAAGCATAGCTCCAAGTCAATCATCATCCCTAAATGGTACTTTTGCATCAACGGTATCAATTGAACCTTAATTCCATCCACCTGATAACCATGAGTAGTCTGGTGAGTGTAATGAAGCTTAGGGGCATGCACCTAGTTCTAAAGATAAGTTTCCTTGTAGGTTATGTGATTGGTCTGACACATCATTCACCTTTGTCTATTTTGGACGAAGCCAAAGAGGTGTTTTGTATATTTTGGATGAAGTTGTCCTACCTCACCGCAGTGACTTCCATATGGTTACAAGAGACTTTCCCTTTTATCATGTTGGGGCCATGAAAAGCCTTTTTCAAGCATAATTTTGTCGTTTCGAGCTTGTGAAAAAATGAAATTGACTTCAAGTATAGTTTCTTCATTTCGAGCTTGTGTAAATATGAAACTAAATCTAAGCACAGTTCCCCATGGTTCAAGCTTGTCAAAAATGAATCCATTTACAAGTAAGTAACCTTTGTGATTTACATTCTATCAACCTTTTGAGCCTTGGTTGTGTACATCTCATCACCACCATCCCTTCGGCTGATCATACACTTCCACTTGGTTGTTTTACCATTTTCGAGAACAGTTGCAATGAGTGGTCTTATTAGCCAATGTCTTCACAAAAATAATCATGTTTTGAGAAGTTCCAAAACCACCAAAACCAGTTGCTACCCTAGACACCACTCGTTCCTCAAAATTGAGTCCTCTTTAAACATTTTTCAAACTCATTAAATATTAAAAGATTGTCGAGTGCTTGGCCTTTTTAGCTCATTAAATTGTTTGGAAACATCATCCCTCCTATATTATTTTATCCTTTTTCAAACCTGAGGGATTATTTTATGAAAAAGAACTAATGGAGTTTTCTTTTCATCCCTTTTCAAACTCTCTAAACATGAAAAGGACCGACTTATCCTTGTTGTTAAAATCATTAAAACAATAGCGACAAACTTGTCCATCTAGACAAGACCGAGTTTCACTGTCGCTAGACTCATTAAAAAATTAAATATTGACAGGTTTGCCCGAAGGGCGAATTATAGAACAAGCATATGTTATCCTCCTCAAGCTTGACAATAATAAAGAGGTACCAGTCAGCAATGACTGGGGAAAAAGGGGAAGAAAACATGAAGAATTTATGGTAGTAAGTCGCTCTTAAACATGACACTTTCACTTTATCACCATTATTGAGTTGGGTTGGGTTATTCCATTCACCAGTCATCTCACCATTGGTCTTTCATACCATCCATCTTTTGGGGTTAACGCTACCAATTCATCTCAGTGTCGCCGACATGTTCAAGAGAAGTCATTCAGTTGAGAAACCACCATCCAGTTAATGTCTTGTCCACCGCAATACCTCCAACCTTCATTTTTTTCATGACCACCATTCTTGAACCTTATGTCGTCAATTCATTTTCACCTCCAGAAATCATTTACTTCGTTTCGTGTCGTAGATGTGGGATACATCAAGGCCCTCCTACGATGAGTCACTTCTTCTCGACATCAACTCATTATCCAAGAAGTTGAATTAGAAACAACCCTTTTAGTGCTTTGAAGCTTGCATACATCAATGGCAAGTTTCTCACTTCTGTGGCCAGGTTGACATCAATGGCCTTCGACCAAAATATTTTGCATGGTGTTCGACGTTGAATCATATATTCACACCACATGAATTGTACTGTAGTACCTTGAGGGTCGTTATGATTATTGGTGATTCCTCTATCGTCTGTTAACAACTTACATCATTGGTTGGTAATGAGGCGATGTCTTTCCATGTTTGACTTCAAAACATCTCTTCACATGGATTGACTTGTACATCGAGCAAAGATTGAATGAGTTTGAAGACCCTGGATCTAGTTTCATCCATCCAGGCTGTGATATATTCAGGGACATAAAAACATCAAATGTACAAAGGCTCTACACAAACGATCATCCTAACCATGGATGATGGCTCTATATCTGAAGAATAACCAATCTATATCTGCAGACAACTATCTCATCTATGTACATGAAATGAATTTATAAAGGTGAGCATAGGGATGCCTCGCTCAACTAGATCATGAAAATGATATTATGATGATGTATTGTATTGTAACTTATGCAGGTCACATTCCAGTTCGAAACTTCAGATCCTCATGATAAATCATTTCACCTGACATCAATATTTACAACTTCATGCTTTAGGGGGCTATTAGTGTCAGCCTTTGCAGCCTTCCTCCAGTGATCAAACATGCTCTTACAAAGTGATTTTAAGGTGTCAAAGTGAAATTTTGTCATTTCAGTGAGTCTTCAAGTAAAATTTGGTCACTAGGTATTAGGTCTATGGTTTGTTTTCACTCCTTTCAAAGTTGTCCAAATGTCGGTCCATGTCACCACTCAACTGAGTGCACCATCATTCAGAGGGTTTTCATCATTATGTCAGGTTCCAATGGGTCATTTTACACCTTGTTCATGCTTCAGTTGTGCCTAGGTAAGGTTCATTTCCCTCTCCTAGGGTTTTGAAGGTAATTTCTCTTGGATGGTCAAATCATCAGCAAAACGTGTATCCTGATGTTCATACACCTTCCCCTATCCTTAATGTACCTTATTAAACACTTCCCATCACTGAGATCCCACAAATTCCTCATTTTCGCACAAACCCTAGTTTCTTGCTACAATTTGACAATTTTCTAGGTTGGGCCTATGTTTAGCCCTTTTGGACCCCTTCCCCTCACTTAATCTTTGAAATTCCAGTTTCCCCTACTTCCCAAAATTTCCTCAAGAATTTAGAAGCCCCTTATCCCCTTAATTTCATTTCATTTCGACAAATCCCCTATTCCACACATCGGGATAGGTTTTACTCCAATGATGTTTCTGAGCAAGAAAAGATGAATTTAGGAAAACTGAGAGACATTTTTGTCCAAAATAGGCCAAGGAAGAAAAACCTCCTTCACTTTTTACACAAGTGTCATGGTTTTATAGAAATGTCAAAAATACAGTTGCCTCAGGAGAATTGATGCACCTCTGTAGTGACCTTGGGAAAATCAGGATTTCTCCTAGTTTGGTTGGCCTAATGACTTTCTTGATGCAGAAAATGATAACTAGACACAAAGAGATTTCCAATGATCTATCATGAGCTCACTTTGGAGTTGAGGAAGATCTTCAAACGTTCACTGCAATAGCACTCTACCTTAAGGCAGCCTCATTTTGCACATTTTTACTAGTATTGAGAGATTTGATTTTTGACAAGGAAAATGAACTCCAAATTAAAACCTTCAAGTTGGGTTGGAAAGTAGACTCAATAACCTTTTGTAACGAGGTATCCTACACCCAATTTGGCCACTGGGAAGGCCTCCAAACGTCTCCTACAACAAGGTGCTACGCATTGAGATGGCGTGGCGCATTGGGCAACCCTCTGCAGTGTAAAAAATGAACTGGCGCGATGCATTGAGATGGAGCGGTGCATTGGGCTAAAAAGCCTGAAATCCATTCAAATATTCCTCCAAAGACTCTCAATTTTTCTAAATTCTTCATTGCCCAAGTAATTTAACATCCCTCCATGACCAATGAATGAATTTCTCTTGGTGCTTATGGCGATTTAATGAGAAAAACTCAAAACCCTACCTCTTTATATTTCTTACCAAAAGAAGTTGCATAGGGTTTACAAAATTTCCTTTTCCTTTGTTGTCTTATACCCCTCTACCACTTTCACATCCCCTTCACTTTCATTTCCCATTTCCCCTGTCATTTCCACTCATCCTACTCCCCTATCCCCAAAACCCTAAAACCCTAGTTTTATTCATTGCACTAATGGTTGTATACCTTATCCCCTTAATTCCACTCCCCTCATACATTTTCCCCTTAATCCCATTCTCCACATATAATTTCCCAAACGCTACACTCCCCAAACCCTATCCATATCCCTAAACCCTACTCACATCCCTAAAACTCTTACTCCCATCCCTAAACTCTGTTCACACATACATTTTTACACTCTCTTCCATACACTCTACCCATTTCATTCCTCCACCATGTTTTCACACTATTATCCACAAAACCATCCATATACAACCACATTTTTCAAAACCAAAGGAAAACAATGGAAAGAGATAGTGATCATGGGTATGAGCAAGAGATTGAACATGACCGGGAAGCTTGGCTTGAGAGAACAAACTTGCACTTGGGAAAGGATGCTAGAGAAGGCCAAAAATGAGAAAAATATGTTGAGGCACATGGCTTACCATTACTTGGCGAGAAACAAAGTGTGCAAGGCAAGAATCAGGAACTTGAAGGCCAAGTTGAAGAAGGCATCGAGGAAGCGAAAAGAGCAAGATAGACTTCAGATCTTGGCTGAGGCTTCCTTGGCCCAACATAGCACTTAATGGAGAACACTCACCCAAAATTTCAAAAAAATTGAGACACGTTTTGTAATTTTGGAATTTTTGGCACAAAACACAGGTTTTTCTGCCCAATGCGCTGCGCCACCTGTGGCTTTCTTTTGATGGGAGCCTCCAAATGACAAAAACTTAGAATTTTTGGATTTTGCATGAAAAAATATGCTTGCCTACCAATGGCCAAGAAATTTTGATAGGTTTTGAGCCCTCAAAAAAGTCAAAAACACCCAAAAAATGACCTTACTGCCCCTATTTTGACACACAGGAAGCAGTGTTGGGATAACTCAGTTGTGGACGGGCAAATGGAGGCCAAATTCCAAAATTCCACTTGTTCTGGAAAGTAGACGGGTATACCTTTCCAACAAGAACACTTGGAGTAAATGTGGACACTGGGAAGGCCTCTAAAAGTGGCTGCAAACAGGAGCTATGCATAGGGAAATCAGCGCAGCGCACTGGATAATTTTTGCTCAGTTTGACCAAGAATACTCTGCTTTTCGCCTAGCTTTTAAAAGTTTGACTTTTTCTCCTTCTCAATGTCAAACTTATGATGTAATTTCATGTAAATTGATGGATCATGATGTAAATATGTCAAATTTTCACTCATGGAGGTAGATTCATCTATCAAAAAGTTGTTTGAAACTGAATGAATCAGTTACCTAGTTTCTAGAGGCAAGCTGTTCCACTACCTAATTTCTAGTTCTTAGTTTAGAATTAGTTGGAACAGCTCATAAGCTTGTGAGATCGACCCCTAGAAGCTAGGATGAGTTATGGTTTGTCTATATTTTTTTATTTTTCAGTCATTAGCATGGTTGGACGTTTGAGAAATCTTGGAGCTTCATGGTATACTCATCTCAGCAGTTTTGGCTAAGGAATAGACCAGTGTTTGCAGCACTTTATTTGATTCATGTGGCATATTTCTTTGGTATTGTGTTTCCTTCTGTTATTTTAATTTTACATGTGTTTACATATGCCATCATTTCTCTTTGCTTCATCTTAACTAAATAAAACAAGGATAAAGGTAGAATCCATTGAAATTGCAATGCTCTACCTAGGGTTTGTTTAGTTATTTATGTTTTCAGCTATTTGAAGAGGATCCCTGCGGTTTTCTTGCCCTCTTCAACTCCTCACCTGTCTAATCTCTCCATTTCATTCAATTTGAAGTGCCAAATCAATTTCCTACCTTGCCCCATTGAGATCTCTGCAAGACTGAGCCTCATTCCCCGCACCCAAAATCTGCCTTTCCATTGGAGCCAACAAAAACATCATTTTATTCAATCAAACTCTTTTACACACATACCTAGCCTAAAATCAGTTAGCATATCAGTCATCTCAAGCCCTTATTGATCATATCCTTGCTGAGATTGATCAGGAGAGAGCCCTCTCCCGACCTGGTAGGGCTAGCTACCAGGTTAAGCATGGTTTGATGTTGGCCCTAGATCCTACCTTTATCAACCTGAGGTAGATTTAGGCCCTAACATAGTGGCGACTATGCTGGGGAAGAAATTGTTATTTTGTTAGTGTTCTTCATTTTATAAACTACAGACGGAGCCTGAAGATTATCCAGGTAGCCTTCGAAACACTTTTTCTTTGCATTAGTGCAAGTAGATAAAAGCTACTTCAGTCAATCTCCGGTCTAGTATTATAAACGGAACATTTGGCTTGCAAATTTCCCCGATAACATGTATCAATTTCAGATCTGATTGTTGATGGTGGACAACGATCAGACACCGGAAACGCTGAAATCATTCACCTAGTGATTGCTAATCATTTTCGAGATTAGATCCAAAAGACTCCATTGGAGGATGAACCTGACCTGCAAAAACATGAGAGGACAATATGGACAGATCAGGTATTCAAGTTGGAATTTCATCCAAGACATTTTGTTCTTTGTTCTAAATTGTTTCTTCTATTTTTCTGAGAATTTCAAGAAGGCTTTGCAAAGTATACTATGTTTGAGAAGAGATCCTCGACCTGCATTTGATTCCTTCCCTTTGAAGATTGTAAATACCAAAGATTTGCATGCCTTTGAGCTTGATCAAGACCCTTTTTCCAAATTTTGTGATGACCGTCTTCAAACTGATGAGCCTCAAGAGACCAAGACTGATTCTACACCTTCTGTACATATCCCTAGACCTTATAAAATTCCAGATCGATACAAGCCTCTGATTTTACCTCCTATATTCCATGCTTTCCCTAAAAATCATGACCTATATCTACCAAGATTTGATGGTGAACGCGACAACATCACTGTTGAGAGACATGTATTGAATTTTGAGTCTTTTCTTGATCTTTTCAAAGTCGATGAAGAGGATGTCAGTATTAGGCTTTTTGCTCTTTCTTTGCAAGGCAAAGTCAAGAGTTGGTTCAAAACCCTACCTGATGTGAGCATCTCAGATTTCCAACATTTCGTCAAAGTTTTCCTCGACAGGTGGGTGATCAGACAAAACCCTTTCTTGATTATAGAAGAGTATAACCAGCTGAAAAGAATGCCAGGGGAGACAGTACAACAATTTTCAGCCAGATTTAACCAAGTTTATTATTCGATGCTTGTTAATATAAGACCTCCTCTTGGATCTTCTCTCTTGCATTACCCAAGTGCCTTTGATTCGGAAATGGAGTTTCAGCTGAGAGAAAGGAACCTTGCAACATTTGAAGAGATCTAGAACAGTGCAGTAGATGTAGAGGCTCATTTGTTGATCCAAAGGGCAAAGTTGAAGGAAGAAGAGATGAAAAACATAGATCTAGAGGAAACGACATCTCTAGAGGTAAAGGTTGATATTTTGGCAAGTGCAGTGGAAGAGATGATGCAAAGGATCATTACAAGGAATGAGTATAATGTTCAAGCCAATGGATCGCTGATTGAAGAAGAACAAGTTGCTGCTCCAAAACATTTTCTTTCTTATCCCAGTTGTCATAGATTTGATAATGATTGTTTTATAGATCATATTGGAGAAGAGAGATCTGTTGATATGACATGTATGCTTGATGATGTCTTTTATACTGATGATTTGCCTCAGTTTGATCAGTATGATGATGATTATGTTCTCCAAACATAAGCTAATCTTGCAGACAAATCGGTAGCTAGTTTGTGGGAGGAAGAAGTTCACTTTCATCAACTCAAGTACAATGATCAGCCGTCACATATCAGCTATTGAAATGAGGAGGAAAGTGTAGAAAATTTTGAAGTAAGTGAAGGATCTTTTCCTTTTTGTTTTGCTTCGTTTCAGTTCATCAGAGACAACATTCATGCAATCAAAAATCAACTGTCGACAAGTCTTGATTTGGACCATCTTGAGGGCAATGAAAACCTTGTTCAAGACTTCTCATATCTATATTTGTAGCCCCTGAATACCATTGATTGTCAAGTTGTAGATGAAGACTTGGAAGCTGGCACATATGATCAATGATGCAAGATGATTCTGTACCTTTCTGTTTTGAATCATTTCAGTTTTTGAAGGAAAATTTTCATAGTACATTTTCAGTAAAGGATGAACAGCCTGTAGGAAATCATGTAATCTCATCGGAAACAATAGAAAATGGGCTGCAACAATCTTTTCAAGTTTTTCACGATCCAATAGCTAATGTGTTGGATGATGTCTGCAGTCAGATTCCCTCTCTTATCTGTGAGCTTGACAAAGTTATTGATAAAAACTTGATCCGACAGACAGTTTCTTTGTCATTTTCAGCATGAGTCTCATCACAAAGCTCAGATCAAAGTTTGAATTCATTGTATGAAGAGAAGAGAAGTAATCCATTGGATGAGCTAAGTCCCAGTGTGCATGAATTTCAAGATCCTTATGCAGTGTTTTTGGAGGCGAATAGAGAATCCATAGTATTCATCAGATCTGTTCACAAGTTTTCATGGAAGTTGCCTTTCAGTAATTCTCTCTTGTTGTTCATAAGCAAGCACTTGCGAAGAATTCAAACGATAGTCAGAATACTTACTTGGTTGCATTGGTTGTTTCATTTCACTTGATCAAGTGATTAATGAAACTGTTAGAGTAGGTTTTGATGAATAAGCTTTACTTTGAGCATCATTTCTAGTTTGTTGGTTGTGTTTAGGATCGAGTCAGTTTTTAGTTGAGCGAGAGTCACTTTGTGTCATCAAGTCGTCAGTTTTCAGTTATGCATTTCAGCTTGAGTTTATGACTCCATTGCCCAATGGATAAGGCATTGGTTTTCTCTCCCAAAGATCTGCCATTTTTGGCACCTCCAAGGAGCTACCATCCCCATTGGAGCCAATGTTAGTGTCAGTCTTTGCAGCCTTCCTCTAGTGATCAAACATGCTCTTACAAAGTGATTTTAGGGTTTCAAGGTCAAATTTTGTCATTTCAGTGAGTCTTCAAGTAAAATTTGGTCACTAGGTATTAGGTCTAGGGTTTGTTTTCACTCCTTTCAAAGTTGTCCAAATGTTGGTCCATGTCACCATTCAACCGAGTGCACCATCATTCAGAGGGTTTTCATCATCATGTCAAGTTCTAATGGGTCATTTTACACCTTGTTCATGCTTCAGTTGTGCCTATGTAAGGTTCATTTCCCTCTCCTAGGGTTTTGAAGGTAATTTCTCTTGGATGGTCAAATCATCAAAAAATCATGTATCCTAATGTTCATACACCTTCCCCTATCCTTAATGTACCTTATTAAGCACTTCCCATCGCTGAGATCCCACAAATTCCTCATTTTCGGACAAACCCTAGTTTCTTACTACAATTTGACAATTTTCTAGGTTGGGCCTATGTTTAGCCCTTTTGTACCCCTTCCCCTCACTTAATATTTTAAATTCAAATTTCCCCTAATTCCTAACATCCCTCCGTACTTCCCAAAATTTTCTCAAGAATTTAGAAGCCCCTTTTCGACAAATCCCCTGTTCCACACATCGGGATAGGTTTTACTCCAATGATGTTTCTGAGCAATAAAAGATGAATTTCATAAACTTGAGAGTGATTTTTGTCCACAATAGGCCAAGGAAGAAAAAAATCCTTCACTTTTTACACAGGTTTCATGGTTTTAGAGAAATGTCAAAAATACAGTTGCCTTAGGAGAATTGATGCACCTTTGAAGTGACCTTGGGAAAATCAAGATTTCTCCTAGATTGGTTGGCCTAATGAATTTATTGATGATTCAAATGATAACTAGCCACAAAGATCTTTCCAATGAGCTATCATGTGCTCAATTTGGGGTTGAGGAAGACCTTCAAAAATTGACTGCAACAACACTCTGCCTTAAGACAACCTCATTTTGCACATTTTGACCAGTCTTGGGAGATTTGTTTTTTGACAAGGCAAATGAACTCCAAATTGAAACATTCAAGTTGGGATGGAAAATATACTCCATAACCTTTCCAATAAGCTATCCCACACCCAATTTGGACACCAGGAAGGCCTCCAAAAGTCTCCTGTAAAACGGTGCTACGCATTGAGATGGTGTGGCGCATTGGGCAACCCTCTACAGTGTAAAAAATGAATTGGTGCGATGCATTGAGATGGCGCGGCGCATTGGGCTAAAAGGTCTGAAATCCATTCAAATATTCCTCCAAAGACTCTCAAATTTTCTAAATTCTTCATTTCCCAAGTAAGTTAACAGCCCTCCATGACCAATGAATGAATTTCTCTTGGTGCTTATGGTGATTTAATGAGAAAAAATCAAAACCCTACCTCTTTACATTTCTTGCCAAAAGCAGTTGCATAGGGTTTTAAAAATTGCCCTTTTTTTGCTTTGTTATTTCCCTCTACCACTTTCACATCCCCTTCACTTTCATTTCCCATGTCCCCTCTCATTTCCACTCATCCTACTCCCCTATCCCCAAAACCCTAAAACCCTAGTTTCTAGGGTGAAACCCTAGTTTTCTTCATTGCACTAATGGTTGTATACCTTATCCCCTTAATCCCACTCCCCTCATACATTTTCCCCTTAATCCCATTCTCCACATATAATTTCCCAAATGCTACACTCCCCAAACCCTATCCATATCCCTAAACCCTACTCACAACCCTAAAAATCTTACTCCCATCCCTAAACTCTGTTCACACATACATTTTTACACTCTCTTCCATACACTCTACCCGTTTCATTCCTCCACCATATTTTCACACTGTTATCCATAAAACCATCCATATACAACCACATTTTTCAAAACCAAAGGAAAACAATGGAAAGAGACAGTGATCATGGGTATGAGCAAGAGATTGAACATGACCGGGAATTTTGGCTTGAGAGAACAAACTTGCACTTGGGAAAGGATGCTAGAGAAGGCCAAAAATGAGAAAACTATGTTGAGGCACATGGCTTACCATTACTTTGCGAGAAACAAAGTGTGCAAGGCAAGAATTGGGAACTTGAAGGCCAACTTGAAGAAGGCATCGAGGAAGCGAAAAGAGAAAGATAGACTTCAGATCTTAGCTGAGGCTTCCTTGGCCCAACATAGCACTTAATGGAGAACACTCACCCCAAATTTCAAAAAATTTGGGACACTTTTTGCAATTTTGGAATTTTTGGCACAAAACACGGGTTTTTCTGCCCAATGCGCCACGCCACCTGGCGCTCGCTTTTGATAGGAGCCTCCAAATGACAAAAACTCAGCATTTTTTGATTTGGCATGACAAAATATGCTTTCCTACCAATGGTCAAGAAATTTTGATAGGTTTTGAGCCCTCAAAAAGGTCAAAAACACCCAAAAAATAACCTTACTGCCCCAATTTTGACACACAGGAAGCAGTGTTGGGAGAATTCCGTTTTGGAGGGGCAAATGGAGGTAAAACTCAAAAATTCCACTTGTTCGGGAAATTAGACAGGTATACCTTTCCTACAAGCACACTTGGAGTAAATTTGGACACCAGGAAGGCCTCCAAAAGTTGCTACAAACAGGCACTACGCATAGGGAAATTAGGGCAGCGCATTGGGTAAATTTTGCTCAGTTTGACCAAGAATACTCTGTTTTTCGCCTAGCTTTTGACAATTTGACTTTTTCTCCTTCTCAATGTCAAACTTATAATGTAATTTCATGTAAATTGATCGATCATGACGTAAATATGTCAAATTTTCACTCATGGAGATAGATTCATCTATCAAAAAGTTGTTTGAAACTGAATGAATCAGTTCCCTACTTTCTAGAGGTAAGCTGTTACACTGCCTAATTTCTAGTTCTTAGTTTAGAATTAGTTGGAACAGCTCCTAAACTTGTGAGCTCGACCCCTAGAGGATAGGATGAGTTATGGTTTGTCTATATCTTGTGATTTTTCAGTAATTAGCGTGGTTGGACTTTTGAGAAAGCTTGGAGCTTCATTGTATACTCATCTCAGCAGTTTTGGCTAAGGAATAGACCAGGGTTTGCAGCACTTTATGTGATTCATGTGGCATCTTTCTTTGGTATTGTGTTTCCTTCTGTTATTGTAAGTTTACATATGCTTATGAATTCCATCATTTCTCTTTGCTTCATCTTAACTAAATCAAACAAGGACAAAGGTAGAATCCATTGAAATTCCAGTGCTCTACCTAGGGTTTGTTTAGTTATTAATGTTTTTTCAACTGTTTGAAGAGGATCCCTGAGGTTTTCTTGCCCTCTTCAACTCGTCACCTATCTAAATCTCTCCATTTCATTCAATTTGAAGTGCCAAATCAGTTTCCTACCTTGCCCCATTGAGATCTCTGCAAGACTGAGCCTCATTCCCCGTACCCAAAATCTGCCTTTCCATCGGAGCCAACAAAAACATCATTTATTCAATCAAACTCTTTTACACACATACCTAGCCTAAAATCAGTTAGCATATCAGGCATCTCAAGCCCTTATTGATCATATCCTTGCTGATATTGATTAGGAGAGAGCCCTCTCCCAACCTAGTAGGGCTAGCTACTAGGTTGAGCGTGGTTTGATGTTGGCCCTGGATCCTACCTTTCTCAGCCTGAGGTAGATTTAGGCCCTAACAGGGGCAACTGTTATAGACATATTTGGGCACATCAACCCCAAAATTATATGTCAATAAGCTAGGGCTCATCAACCCCTAAAATAGTTGTTTCATGCCCTAAAGGAACATAGTCATCTAAATACATCATTCCCCAAATGTTCCACCCGAGAAACCATCCAAAAATAGCCTAAATTAAACCATATTGACTACTCCACTAGTAAAGTGTGATGCATACTGAGTGGTACACTACCAGGGTGCGATGCATACTAATTAGACCTTCTATAGGGTGCGATGGGTGAGGATGGACAAATGTCCGAAACAGTTTGCCAGGTGGTTGCTCATAGGATCTTCTAGAAACTTCTCTTGTGCCACTTGCCTCTCTGAATTCATCCAAGGATGAATAAGGGATCTAAGAAATCTCCAAGTGGAACCAATTGTAAAAAGTGGAATGACACTAATCAAATCCCATGGATGACTCACACCCTTGCACACATCTATAAATGGATCTCCAATTCAAGAGATCTAGAGGCTGGAATATTGTGTATTGTAAGGAAGTGTTGATAGTTTGTAATTGAAGAAGGAGCATTGTATTGTTGGTGTGATCACGCTATTTCATGAAGTGAAGAAGGATTGAAGTTGGGAGGCTGATGCTAGATCAAACAACTGGGTTGTAATTCTCCCTTCTGTTAATAAAGTTCTTCAAGTTTTCTTCCATATGATTGTGCAATTGTGAATATTATCATTTGTGAATGCTATCATTTTTTCATTATATATCTGATTCTGTAATGTTTATGTTGTAATAGATCATGATGCTTTGACGGTTCTTTGTTGTTTTACATGTGCAAGTACTTTCCAAGTGTGTTAAGTATGGGGAGGAGTTGAGGGATCTATCAAAGGGGAGAGAGAGAAAAGAAGGGATTAAGCGGAAGCTCCAGGTTGGTTCCATTATCTTTCTCTTATCTATTACACATAGAAGAAATCGTTGAATTGATTTAAACTGTTGTTTCTAGGGTAGCTACCAAACCTGGAGGGCTAACATTCCTTAGGAATACTAGTTTTCCCAGAAACACTAGCCCATACTAACCATGACAATAATTTCATCAAACACATTGAGAACATAAGATCTATAGGTCATTAATGTGTATCTGAACATAGAGATGTAAAACTTATATAGGGTTTACCAAGAAGGACTAATGACCTCTCACAATAGTTGCAATAACATCCATTAGACCATGAATTCATTAACCTTTCATTTATCAATCAAACCTGACAATAACCTTAACTTGGATCTATCATAAAACCATCCTTATAACCAGAATATAACTAGATAAATTAATGATAGAACAATCATTAAAGCCACATAATAACAAGTACATCTACTCATAAGATACAATGAGGAACTTATCTCTTATTGACATATGCGAAGGCCAACTAAGTCAAGGACTTCCACGTACCACCCTACTGTAGATTGGGTTGAACCAAATCTTTCTTTCAGCCAATCACCCCCATGCCATATTCCAAGCATGAATGTGGGATCTCATGGGATAAACGAATATGTAAACAAGAAAGGGAATCCAAAGGTTAAACCACCTCCACCCTCACACTACCATTATCTCACCTAAACTGGTCCCGAGCTAACAAAACCAAATCGAGCTTGGGTGCCTCAAAATTCCTTCACCATCTCTTGAGGAATTTTCCTATCTCTGCCCACTTGTTAAGGGCTTCCTGGAGAAAACCATCTCTACCCTTGACCTTTGGGATTTTCCTGAGACCACCTCACCTGGATCCAAAACCTTCCGATAATCCAAAGCTCAACCAAGAATGAATCCCATCACACCATGGTTATATCGAAATGGAAAGGTAGGCTAAAGCCATTGTCAAAACCCAAAAAAACCCATGCCAATGACAAAAAATGAACCGAGTACACACATGCAGATACCATGCATGCCAAAACTAGCTAGGAAATCATACATGCAACCTGTTACCTACAAGTATTCCCGCTAAAGTTGTTGACCCAACATTTCCTTGTTTGATCCTTGCTTTCCTTTGATTTCCTTTTCTTTCATTGTCCTTCCTTTGCTTACTTGCTTTCCTTCCCCTCTTGGTTTTCTTCTCCTCTCTAAGACTAATTCCAAAACTGAATTGACAAAAGGCCCCAAACTGATGCTCTATTTTCTTTTTATTATTGATGCCTCTAATTTCTTCATTTTTCCTTCAATTTCCTCCTCACATGAAACTTGTGACCTTTCACCTTCCTTTTATCCTATTTTCCATTATTTTCATAAAATAATGGCAATAGTTCATTTTTTCCTTTTCAAATCCTTTGTTAATGACTTTGCTAATTTCTCCTTAGCCATAATAAACAACAAATGATGCCCACTAGGATGTTTTTCCCAACATTCATCTTGGAATACATTTCCCATGACCTTGGTCTTATTTTTCCTTCATTAACTTTATTGCATGAACTTTTAACCCAGGGTTGTTACAAAAGCCCTTACTGAAGTCCATTTCCATGAAAATGTGAGCATAGGTAGGATTCAAGTAGAGTCTAATTTCTTCACTGTGACAATAGAACTTTCCTAAATCATTTCCTATGGACTTCAGGGAAGTAAGATTCCATAAATGTAGAGGGATATTGGAAATCCTTGCCCAGAATGGGGTAGTTGAGATGGATTTGGAAAGAGGATCATTTTAGGTCCCTATAATAGTATTTTAGCCCCAATATTGTTATTGTTGTGCCCATGTAGCCCTGATATATTTATTGTTGTGCCCCATAGAATCCCACTATTGTTATTGTTGTGCCCTTACATATTATTATTATGACCCTTTAGACTCCTATATATACCAAGGGGGACTTTTCGTTTGTATCATCCAAGAAATTCTCATTTATGTGATGTAAAATAAGGTCCCCCCTTGAAGATTCTTATTTTCAAGTCGTTGATATATCTCATATTTTATTTTATGATATGGTTACATAACATGTGGTATCAGAGCTTTGTATCCTAAGGTTTCGCTACTTCAAACAGGTCATATTGGAATTTTCACTATAATTTTTTTTCTGTGAAGCTTCAAAAGATGAAATTTCAATCACATGGAGCCTAAATCTTGGTGAACATTGTTTCAAAAATTCAGATCTTGGTTTGATATATTCTCAAAGATATGATTCAAGGAAGTTAGGGTTTTTGTATGCCCTAGAATTTTGCCTCAAACAAGTGTCTCGGGGAAAATCATCATAACTTTTGTTTTAGGCATCCAAATTGAATTCAGTAAAAATTGGTTAAAATTTCACGAACTTTAGTTTATTGGGTATCATTTTTAGGGTTAAAGGTGAAAACAGTGACACGTGGCATTCAATACAAGTTAGGTCATCTTGGGAGATTTGGCCTAACTTTATCTTGAACAATCCAATATTGGTATAACTAGTGGCATTAGAAAGAACACATAGAGAGCTACCAAAGGATGAAATTTTAGATCTTGAGAAGAAAAAATGACATAGATACAATAGTTTCAAGATCAAGTTCCAAAAAGCAAAAACAAATGTGTGAATTTTTTAAATTTGGATAACTTTTGTTTGAAAAAACAATCTAAAGTGATTCAAAGGGCATAGTAAAGCATAGATATCATGATTTGGTTCCAATATGCATCAAGAAAAAAAAAATGATACTCAGAGTAAGCAACTAGAAAGCTCTACTATGACACATGAAGAAGATGAAGCAATGCAACATGATATATCAAAGTTACGAGACAAAGTGCAACAAATTTCACTCTTGCAAAGAGTAACCAAAAATAAATTGGAAGTAGTGATGAATGTTAAGATTGATGGTTTAAAGGGGTACAAGGATGGTTTAAAAATAAACATGGAAGTAATGATGAATGTCGAGATGGAAGGGTTGAAGGAAGGTTTGACAAAGTTGTTGCAAGAAAGGCTTCCTAGTGGTGACAAGGTGTTCCATGAAAATAAGGATGAGGACAAAAGGAATATGAATTATGCTCTCAGAGACTCCAATAGTGGGTTGAAGACTAACCATGTTCCAAAGATCAGTATGAGGAACTTTGATGGAAAGGATCCGATAACATGGATACTACAAATGGATAAATTCTATAATCTATATGATGTGCCACACACACGAAAGGTACACATTTCATCTTTATATTTAGAAACCTTTGTGTGATATTGATGCCTTTGTTCTCATAAATAAATTGTCACTTAGAAAATATTTATAGAGAAATTGGTAGCACATTATGACGATACAAAGAGTAAGATCTTCTTTAGAAAATTTATAAATCTTAAACAAAAATGTTCAATGGAAAATCACATTGAGGACTTGCAAAGATTGAATATCAAGGTACCTAATATTCCAGACAAACATATGATTAATGCCTTCATATGGAATTTAAAGGATAACATCTAAGATGATGTTCAGCTTTCAGAACCTAATTCATTGGAAAAGGCGTTCAGGGTAGCAAAAAAATTTGAAATAAAAATTATGGCAACAAGGAGGTATACCACTCACAACTATAAAGATGATAGTGTTGCTTCTCCTATCCTCCCATGACCTACAAGGTTGACACCAAAACAACTAGAGGGAAAAATAGAAAAAGGGATTTTTTACAGTTCTAATAGCAAATACACTAAAGGTGATAAGTGTGCTAAGAATATTTTTTTCACACAGGTTGTGAAGAGGAGGAAGAAAAGGAAAAAGAAAAATCAAAGGATGAGGATATACATTGTTAGGATATTCCGACACATAGGAAATAGTTAAGTATAACTTGGTCTAGTGTAAAGTTAGGTAAAGTGTGTTTCTTTACTATGTACTTTTGTAAGTTACAAGCCGACGGTCACGATATGTAGTGATCCGACGGTTCATTCTCTCCTCGGTATTACCGACACTTGATCCATGGCTTAACACCCGATTGGTCCATGATCTCTATTTAAAGAGCATGGAGGGTCATTTGTAGTGTAACTGTTCATGAGAGAAGCTTATGTAAAATTTCATTCTTTTATTAATAAATTGCCTGAAGTGGCCGCATTGGCTCAGGCCGTGGACTGTTTCCCTCTTTGATGGTTTTAACCACGTCAAAAATACTGGTGTATTGATCTATGATCTGTTTGTGAGCAGTGTCCTTTGGTGTTCTGTCTGAGGAACTTACCCTCTAAATTCCTACATGGTATCAAAGCTATTTTAGGGCCGCATCTGTTGGTGATCCAAATCTGAAGCCGGTAGAACTGCATCCGACTGCCGTTTCCTAGATCTATTGTTTCTGACTGCTTTTGGGCCGAGAGGACTGCTCTGTTGTGTTAGGAGCATCTGTTCCAGTGAGGAACCCCTTTCTTTTCACGCGAAAAGGTTTCTAGTAGCTCTAGCTACGTCATTTTTAAGATCTGGAGGTATACAATGTTTATTTGCAGTTTCTAGTTATTTTCTCTCTGTTTATTATTTCGGTTTATTTAGCTTCTCTTTTTATTACCGGATCTATACCTTTCATTTCTACATATGCTCTTTTCCCTGCGACTCTGTGTGATCTAGGCAAATCAGAAACAAAGAGAAAGGATTTTTCTCATGCGTATGCTCTTTTCCGCTGCGCCTTAGTGTGATCTCGGAAAATCAGAAACATTGAGGAAAATATTTAGTTTCCAGGTAAAGCTAACTT